>BHEV01009652.1:2796-29213 GCA_004319985.1 Emydocephalus ijimae | reverse complement strand
GCGGAAAAGTCTTCGCTAAACTAGACTTAGCTCAGGCATATCAACAACTCCCGGTAGACGAAAAAACGGCACAGGCACAGATGATCATGACGCACCGTGGTGCTTTTAAATGTACCCGACTCCAATTTGGAGTGAGTGTAGCCCCGGGGATCTTCCNGAATTCTTGGGGTATTTGATTGATAGCCAGGGCATTCACCCTACCGATAGCAAACTGAGGGCAATCAAAAACGCTCCCAAACCACGAAATAAGGCTGACCTCCGGGCGTTTCTAGGCCTTATCAACTTTTATAACATATTCCTGCCACACAAGGCAACGGTAGCTGAACCTCTACACCATTTATTGGACAAAAAAGCAATTTGGGTATGGGGACATAGAGAAGAGCAGGCATTTCAAAATGTAACAAAATTATTGACTTCTGATGCTGTACTAATGCAGTACAATGAGACCTTGCCGTTAACTATCTCGTCTGATGCATCGCCTTTCGGAGTAGGCACCATTTTGAGCCACGTTTTGCCAAATGGTAACGAAGCCCCTGTTGCCTATTTCTCAAAGACGCTTTCAAAAGCAGAACGCAATTACAGTCAGATTGATAAAGAAGCCCTTGCTATTGTGTCTGCTGTCAAAAGATTTCATGAGTACGTTTACGACCGAGCTTTCACTATAGTGACTGACCACAAACCTTTGCTGGGAATAAAAGCTGGAGATAAACTGACCCCCTATATACTATCTCCCAGAATGACTCGTTGGTCAGAATTATTGGCTGCCTATAATTATCGGCTGCAACACCACCCGGGGAAAGCCATTCCCCACGCCGACACCTTGAGCCGAGCACCACTCCCAGAGACCATTGATGACCCCGCGCCTATAGTGACAACATTGCAGATCGAGACGTTTCGCACGACGCCATTAACAGCCCGAGATATCGCAATGGAAACGAAACGCGACCCCACCTTAGCACGAGTCCTCAATTGGGTGGAACGCGGATGGCCATTGGACCAGGTACCTGATGACTACGCCCCATTCAAGAGTCGTCAAACAGAACTGTTTTCACAAAAGGGCTGCGTTATCTGGGGAGATAGAGTCGTTGTCCCAGAGCGACTTCAACAAGCAGTCCTGAGAACCTTGCACGATGGCCACCCCGGCATCGTGCGCATGAAAGTCCTCACACGAAGCTACGCATGGTGGCCAGGCATCGATAAGNACAAGCAAATTGAAACATGGGTCAAAACTTGTCACAAATGCCAGGAAGTAAGCAACGCCCCACCAAGAGCAACCCCAACCGAGTGGGAAACACCATGGGGACCCTGGTCCCGTATCCATCTGGACTTTGCTGGACCTACCAAAGGCCACACATTTTTGTTTACAGTGGATGCCTACTCGAACTGGCTCGAAATCCATCAAATGAAGAACACAACAACCGAAGCAGTCATTAAGAAACTGGACAGACTGTTTGCAACACACGGATTACCAGACGTGCTGGTATCCGACAATGGGCCCCAATTTACCGCGCTGTCCTTTGAACAGTACCTGGTGGACCATGGTATTCGCCATGTGCTGACTTCGCCTGTGCATCCTGCGGCCAACGGAACGGCCGAGCGCATGGTATAATTCGTCAAGAAAACGCTACAAAAAATGGACTATGACAACATCGAAGAAAAAATAAACCGGATCCTCTTTTTACAGCATATCACTCCACACAGTGTCACCAACAAAACTCCCACAGAGTTGCTAATGGGGCGGGAGCTCTGCTCCCACCTCGACCTCCTACACCCCTCCTGCGAACCTGAGAAACCACACGGATCCAGCGGGCGATGCCGTACCTTCCAGGTAGGTGACTTGGTGTTCGCTAAAAATTTGTCGGGCGATCCGTTGTGGAATAACCGGCCCTAGATCCTACCTCGTACAATGCCGCGATGATAGACTATGGAAGCGCCATATTGATCAACTACGATCAAGGCTGCCATCAGGGATCTCCTAGTTCCCTGATGCCCCAACTGAGGGGGGAGGAGATACGGAGGAAGATGAACTCGAATTAGCAGAAAACTTTAATGAAAGGAATGATAGCGGAATGGAAACATGTGAAGAGGAATCAGGGATGGGAGTGAGCTTGCCTCTTGGGGATACCGAAGATGTTGGTGACAACGGAAATTCGAACTCAGGGTCAGAGGCACCCCCTTCACCAAACAATGCCCTACTTCATCAAGAGTGCAGCCAAATATCGGGGGCATAACGAAAGTTAGCTAGAATAACAAAACAACCGTCCTACCTCAAGGACTACGTAACCGCACCCCGTAAACGGAACCCGGGGCGAAGGGGAGTTGTGAATGAATAAATGTATTAATAAAGTTATCAAGAGCTTGAAGTCTAGTGCAGGGTTCTGGCCCTGCACTTCTGATTGGCCGTTAATGGCGATATCAGATTGGTCCGTTCAGGTGAATCTGATTGGCCATTAAAGAGCCTCCCTTATTGGTTTAACGGAGCTAGCGCTCCCGGGTTTTCATTGGTTGAATATCTAATAAGTTGCCTATATAAGGAAGGCTGTAGCAGCCATTGAGTTTGAGCTGTCATACCATGTAAATAAAGAGTTTGAAGTTCACCATTTCACCGACTCGTCTCCATTCTTCGCGCCCATGCTCATTACTTAACACAGATGATCATCTGGGACTTGGGAGGCAAAGAATAGATTGGAGCGGGACCAGTCAGAGGTGGCATTTGTCGGTTCTCCAAACTACTTAAAATTTCCACTTCCGATTCTCCAGAACTGGTCATGAATACCACCTGTGGTACACTTGCTTGATTCCTTTTCCCTCCTCAGTGCTTCTCCTTCCTGATTACAATCCTGTCAATTATCCAGTAATTATTTCACATAAATTATGCTGGAAGTCCTTCCATTACTGTAATTAAATAAAGCTAGGGAGATTCCAGCTCAAAACATTTAGCATAACTGGAACAAAAGACCTCCGTGGCTTCTTTCCACTGGTATATTTTCTAAAGAGAGGAACTGGACGGAAGCAGGACTGGATGAAAAGGGGTTAGTTTTCCCAAAAACATACCAGTAACATCCAGGCAATTTATTTCTGCAGAGGAAAACACCTGCTTTTTCTGCAATGTACAGAGATGGGTGTAAAGGGCAAGAAACTGGGTACCCATATGAATGGAGCACTAGAGCAAGACTTCAAACAAGATGCTAATCAATGAAGGCACCTGAGTTTAATTATGATCAGAAGCAATTGGTTTTTGGAACTGGAGGGGGGAAATGGGACATGAAAGGTTAGCGAGGATGGCCTGTTAATGATCCCTGAAGACATTGGATGAGCAAAGGGAGAGAGTGAGACCAGATCAGGTTACAAAGGTACTAGGTCAAAATAGGCAGTGCAAAGGACACATGGGGAGATGGTGCTCCATTTCCATAGTAAGGCAGATCTAAATGGGTGACATTCATATGCCATAATTCTTTTCAATATTTCCTGCTATTTTAGCCTTAAACCAGGGAACATCTTCTAAAACAGAGCCTGCCACAGAGGATATGGAGCATATTGGAGCTACATATGCTTCCCCAGGCCCCATTCTGTGCTCCCAGTGCACCTGTAGAATACTTGGATAAAACATAAAAGTAAAGCTATTGATTTTCAGCACACTGTTTCCCTTGTATTGGGGATTAATTAAAGTAAGAAAATATTTTTACAGTTTAATTTCATCCTATCCAAGTGCAGCATTGGAAGAATTGAGTATCCATCTTAGTGGCCCCCCCAGCAATTAAAAATGTCTCAATCAATTAATCAATCATCCAATTCCATGCACCTAAATGCTTTGAGCACACACACACATCAAATGTATCCCATTTGGTGCTTGGAATTTAAATAAAAAGAAAACAAATTGCAAAAAAAACCCCATTACTCAGTTTGCCTGAAATTGTATTGATATTGGAAATAGATGATAAGATATAAGATAAAATAAGATGATAAGATGATAAGATAATGTTATTGTCACTTTTTTACTGCAAGCATCAGCCCACATTAAAAATGAAATTCTGTTGCCTGCTCTCAAGAGAAAATGTGTATCTACCCAAACACGTACATATACATACAGTACATAAATATATACCTTCAACAAACACACACACACACATATCAGTGATGGAATTCAAAAAATTTTACTACCAGTTCTGTGGGAGTGGCATGGTGGGCGTGGCAGGGGAAGGATACTGTAAAATCTTCAGTCAGAGGTGATATTTGCTGGCTCTCCAAACTACTCAAAATTTTCGCTACCGGTTCTCCGAACTATTCAAAATTTCCACTACCAGTTCTCTGAACTATTCAAAATTTCTGCTACTGGTTCTTCGAACTACTCAAAATTTCCGCTACCGGTTCTCCAAACTACTCAAAATTTCCACTACCGGTTCTCCAAACTACTCAAAATTTCTGTTACCGGTTCTCTGAACTACTCAAAATTTCTGCTACCAGTTCTCTCAACTACTCAAAATTTCCGCTACTGGTTCTCCGGACTACTCAAAATTTCCACTACCAGTTCTCCAAACTACTCAAAATTTCTACTACTGGTTCTCGGAACTACTCAAAATTTCCACTAATGATTCTCCGGACTACTCAAAATTTCCACTACCGGTTCTCCAGAACTGGTCAGAACCTACTGAATACCACCTCTGACACACATATATATCACTGTCCATTGTCCAAATATATGTCTTTTGGCTGAGCCCAGCAAAAACTTTTAATATCAAACAAAAGGGAGAATATAGTTATCTGCATTATAAGATGTGCTGCCTAAAACTTCTTTATTTGAAGGGAAATTTCCTCAAGTGTGGCACAAAAAAGACCTTAGGCTCTCCATTCTCCATATATATTATCTATTTCTTAGGCAGAAAGTTAATTCTCTGAAATTCTGAAGGGGCCCTGTCAGTTAATGTAAGTTTCATGACCACTAGAGATTTAGGGTATAATATCTGGGAAAAATTTGGATCTGGGAAATTATAACGAAAAAATATAAAAGTCTATTATTTTGAGAAAAGATATGAGAAAGGATTAACAATTTAGTTTGGTGTAACTCACAGTGTAAGGCAACTATTTTGTCTGCACTCTGAGCATTTTCATTCACGAGACAGTAACTTTTGCAACCTCTCTTGGGCTATTCAGAAAAACATTTTATCCTTGAGAAATGGAGAAAACATTTATTCTATAAATGAATATTCTGGTCAGCTGATTTAAATACTGATTGGAATGTCTTGAGCCTTCATTCTAACACTTTTCTGAACGCTCAAGATTCATTGCTTTTTTAAAAAAACACGTATTTATTTTGTGTTCTTTTGGCTGAAGCATTATCTGGATATCCCTTGCTCTCAGTGATCCTTTGCTCTATCGTGGCATGATAGATGGTTTCATAAATTCAGTATGTAAACCTACAAGATATGATTGATGATGCACTTAGCAATGGAAAAAATAGCACAACTTCCTCTTCTGTAGAATTCTGGGAGCTTTATGTTCTTCCTTTGGCTAGCCAGTTGGTTGTTGTGTTCTGTTCGTGTACCTACAGTAAATGAATATCTGTACCTATATATTCACAGATAAATAGATGATTCCAAATCAGCTCAAAAGGGTGCAAAGACACATGCACACACATATGTGTACAAGCAGCATACCAACATACAATGAACAACATTTCAAATACCATATATTACAACGCCCACAACACTGATTAGTTATCTCACACATTTTCAGGCTGGTAAAATATAGCACTTTAAAAACTTTTCTTAAACAATAAGAATGTATTCATTATCATCTTGAAGAACATTATTGTAGACCACTATATTGCTGTTTTTTAAAACATTTCTACACTGCATGTATTGATTTCATATTTATGCATTTATTTTTACTAATTAAATCATGATTTAAGGGATAAGTTATTGCCAAGCGTCATATTTTAATTGCTACTGTAAATAAATTTTTAAGTTGTTGGGTGGCTGTGAAATTATTGTATTTATTGGTATCTTACTGCTACTTTGGTTTTCCTTTCGAAGAAAAAGTAGAATCAAAATGTTGACAAAACAATTTTACCTAATTGGTGCTTGAACATCTCTCAGTTAAAAGAAAATCATTTGCTTCTGCATTATCACAAAATCATAGAATGTAATAGGTGGAAGTGACCTTGTCCATTTCCTTCTTATGATCAGTTGAAGATAAAATAATAGACAAGGAAAGTGAAAATGTTATGCAGCAGATAAACATTCACAGGTGTTATCACTGGCATAGATTACATGTAAAACTTTTCAAGGGAGAATCCTTGATTTGGAGACACAAGTATACTTTAAAGATAATGATGTGTAAGAATTGACCTTAGGGATTCTCAATTTTGCCTATTAATGATTAATACTTGCATAGCAGGCTGAATGGAAGAACAAGTAATGCTTTGATTTCAACTCCAAAAAAGAAGTTCATTGTGATTGTCTCTCTCTCTCCCCACAATCCTTTAAAGTAGCCTTGACTAAGCTGCAAACAGAAGTTCTGTTTATTCTTTCTTATGCTCCAAAATATTTCTTCCAAACTAGTTTTGAAATATTGCACGCTGTCTTTTTTTAAAAGTAATAGAACAACAGAGTTGGAAGGAATCTTGGAGGTCTTCTAGTCCAACCCCCTATTCTGGCAGGAAACCCTATACTATTTCAGACCAATGATTGTCCAATCTTTTCTTAAAAACCTCCAGTGTTGGAGCAAATGTGCACAGTTGTGCCAATGTGAAGTTTCTAGAACAAAGAATAATGTCTTAATTGGCAGAAAGCTTATAGTCAACAGGTGGAACCAGTCTCAATAAGGCCTACATGTGATAATGGTCTTTTCCTTCATCTCAAGAATAACTGCACTAGACTGCAAAGGGGCTCCCTTAAATTTCTTTATTTGGCAGACTTTGCAAAAGAGTCTTTGAAGCCTTTGAAATTTTCTTCCTTTATTTTACTCATGGATCTTGTGGATCTCTGAAAAGTAAATGATGGTTCCTGTTGTATCACTGCTGATTGGTGGTATAAGATTATAATGCCTCCATCCAGTTTTGGAAACTTGACCACAGAACATTTGCAGCATGTCCTTGATCTTTATTTCACAAACATGTGAAAGTTTGAAGAACAGCTACAGTGATCAATCTCCTACTGAATGGAGTTCAAACTCTTATATAAAATAGTTAGCTAGGCCATTATTTTCTCCTTCTTTCACCCTTACATTTACAGTCAAGTGATGCAGCAGAATGGGGAGAAAATAAACAGACCAAGAGTAACACACACAGGGGGCAAATGCTTCTTTCTTTCTCTTGGGTGATTTCTCAACCAAAAGCAACCTTCTCCACCACTACCACCTCCAACCTAGAAGTTGCAGTTTGCCCTGCAAGCGGTAGATTCAGATATCCTAATATGTTTCATACTGCAGCAAGTAGGAGCGGGTTTGGTTTGAGAAACGATCTAGAAATGTGATAAAGGCCTTTCCTTGCTAATGAATTAATGTGCTTTCACTGGTAGAAGAACAGCCTCCTTAAAGAGGTTTTTTTTTTCTTCAGATTTTGATCTCCATCCAAAAGCTGCTCTTTCAGCTTGCTAATTTCTCATTTTTACAGTTTGCATGCCAGTATTTTCAAGGCTCATGAGTGGTCATTGCCTGATGAATGACATGGCTAATATATCCAATGAGTCAGTGTCCAAAGGATTGGGGTTGACCATACCTTCCCAGATGCCCAAGATAGATTTCTGGTCATATCCATGTCACCTAATCTATCTCCCTCACTGGGTAGGGAAATCCTGCAGCTATTCATGCTTGTTATATTATTGTTATGATGGAAGGACCCTGTTGGCTTCAGCAAGAAAAAGAATCGCTGCTGTTAAAACAAGGACAAAACATATGTTTGAATTCTTGGAAGGAAAATAAGGGCAGTGTCATGTGATCTAGAGAGGCCTGGAATAGGTGGGGGATGCTGGAGCTCCTGCCAATTGAAAGAAAGAGACACAAACTGATGCACCTCTACCACACCTGGCCTCAGTGCCCCAAATCAGCCTTCTTCCTACTACCTTTATATAAAAATAAACGTTAAGCTATTCAATATTCTTTTGGGAGAGTTCAAAAAAGTGGGTTCTATTCAGCCGCTCCTTTATTTTCTTTTTCTCCTTCTTCCACAAAACAGAAACCACACACACCCTTGAAATCCTACGTGTCCAGGAAACATGGAAACGGATGAAAAATATCCTCTGACGTTCAGGCAGCAGAAAGAGCCAGCCAAACCCTGGGAGGGAGAATGAAATAAAAGTGGTGTCATATGAGGCTTGGAAGAAAGAAGGACCTCTTTTGTCCAAATTAAAACTAGCAAAACAATCTTCCCGATGGTGTTTCCCCCAGCGCACAAGGTTGGGTTTGGCTCTCCCACTTTCTATATTTGAAAAACAAGAACCTCCAAACTGCATATCTATTGAGGAACAGGAGATATGATCACGGAAAGGGGAGAAGAAACTCTTTTGCTTTCCAACATCCAAAGAGGAGATTGAGCAAAAGAATGTGAGACAATAAACTTTCTCCCTGGGTTGTAAACTTTGCCCTCAAATGTGAGCCGGAGAGACTACCCTGCCTCTCACAAAGCACGATGTGTACTCAGGAGAAAGAGAGAGAGAGAGAGATCAACGAGAAAGGCAGGTCATGGCCTCTTGGTTACTGAGCCTGTCCAGGCTTGCCTAGGTAAAGCATGATTTCAAACACCAATGCTTGTGAGCAAGACTGCTCCCCACCCTTGGCCTTCCTTGCTTCCCTCCATTCTGGAGAAAAATAGCGCGCTTCCCTCCTCCCGAACCATGAGCAAAAGTGTGGGGGGGGGCATGGGGAGGCAAAGGAGGGAGAGAAAGACCATTGTGGAATCTATTTGTTTGTTTAAGTCAGTCAGTTTCACAAAGAGCCCAGCACTATTCTCCTCAGCTGTGGGAGGGAGCAGGGGAGGAATTGTTAGAAAAGGGAGTTTGGCGAACCGCGCAAATGTATTACCATTGGCGGGGGCTGCTCAAACAGAATTGTGCAATGGTATTATTCAATGGCAATCACATCGCCGGTCTTTTCTCATAAATCCGCACAAGGAGTGAAATCTACCGTTTGGGTGAGGGCAATATGATCTCACAGAAGGAAAGTTCAGAGTCTTTCTAGACAATAAGCTTCTTGCTGATGGCCTCATTCTGGGGGCACCCCAATGCTGCCAATCAAGTGGTCCCCTGAGTTTCAGACTAAAGTAAGAAAGAGAAGAAGTGATGGGGAAGCAGAGAGGGTTGTCAGTGACAGATGGCAAGATGAAGGAGGCTCTCAGCCCTATGAGGAAGTTCAGGCAAGAAGTACACCCCAAAATAGCAACTCCCACTTTATTGTAAGGTTACATTAACATAATCTTGCAAGTCTGGAAGTATTTATCTTCCCCTTCAACTTTAGTGTCCAAGAAATTAAGAAGGGTCCCTTTGAAGATGTTTGCCACACAACCTGCTCCTTCTGCAAGCTCAGCTGCCTCTTATCTGTTGCAACTCTTTCTTCTGTCTCCCAAGGTCATTGCCACTTACCGTTACATTGGTAGGCATGTTCCTAATAAATGCCTATTTGGAAGGACTTCTGTGGCATGGAGTATAAACATCTTGTTCTAGGCCAGGAGTGTCAAACTTGCGGGCCGCGGGCTGGATGCGTCACGCATTGGCCATGCCCACCCCCATTTTAGTGAAGAGGTGAAAAAGTTGTGATACTTCATGTGACAACGACATGTCGTCGTGAGTTTGACACCCCTATTCTAGGCCAATGCTTAAGACGAGGAGAAATGAAATTTCTCCCAAATAAATGATAAAATTATTTCCTGCTTGTATCTCTCCAGATATGCTGGGATTGTAATTCTCAGTATTACCAGTCAGGGTAACAGAGCATTTGTCATGCTATGAATTTTATTATCCAAAATGCATGGAAGACCTGATCTGGAAAAGTTTTATAATGAGGACTATGCAGTTTTTTTTTTTCCTGGATCAGGCTTTAAAATTTGGTGGAGGGTGGGGGGTTGTCTGCAAGGCTTGTAAGGTTTCATTGATAAACCCTGATCACCTCATTCTTTAACTGGTTCATATGCTCAGCTTTCTCAGCCATGGATCACTGAATAAATCTCAGTGGCAAGCACACATTATAAATATGAACCAAGATCTCCAGGTTTTTCTCATGCATAAAAAATGACAGTTGGAAAAGGTTTCCCTCATCTACCTCCTTCAGATCCCCTGGGATTACTTTATCTACTCCCAGATTCAGGCATTAGTGAAATACCTATGTTGTTCTTTTTTGTAGAACTTAGAGTAACAGAATTGGAAGGGACCTTGTAGGTCATCTAGTCTAAATTGTTGTATTGGTGAAATGCTATGAAAATGAAGAATCCGTCCATGTTAAATTTAACATCAGACAATTTTATATTGTGAATGGTCCAGAGATAACTGTGAGCAGGTAGTAAAAATAAGTAATGAAATTTTGCTCCAAATGATGGCTTTTCTTGGAAGAGCAAATCATTTCCTACATTTAGCTATTGACTAAATTGTCTGAAGTTAGTCACTAAAATCCTAAGCAATGACTGTACAGCATGAAATTGAAGACCAAAGGTTCTGCATAATAGGAGTTTGGATCAGTATTTTTATGATTTGGTTCTTTGTTTACAATACACACATACCCCTCAGCTCTTCTACAGTCTGTCTTCTTTTCCCAATTGGGCAAACGTGAATACCTCAAAACACTTAACTGACTGGGAGAAAATATAACATAAGCCTTTCTTTTCTCTGGTTCTTGCTGTCCTTTTATGGGTTGTTTTTTTTTCTTTTTCACTGAGCATAGAGGCTGGCATCAATCCATCTTGGCAACAAAATGCTTTCACTTGCTAATCATTCTAAATATCGAAAATCAATGCCTAGAATAAACACTCTGCAATGGGGCCAGTCTTTGCTCAGTTTGGAAATGCTAATCTAGTAGTCTTTGTTTCCTTCCGTGGATTTGAAGCCTTGCCTTCTGAGCAAGTCACAGCTGATGGATCTCCAGACCTTCCCTCTACCCACTTCTGTTTACATTTTCCCCCTCTCATTCTGAAAATCCAGCGCCTTTTTGCAATATATTTCTTGCTAGGATGGGGGGAAAAAAGTAAGGAATGGTACAGAGGAGCAGAAGAGGTGGACACAATTCGCATAGTAATGAAGAAAACCAGACTCCAAAGTTTAGGAATTTCCAGCTTCTGATGTGAAGAAAGTTCCAGAAGTTCAAATACTCTGTTCATCTGCTTCCTTATCATGCATAGTGAGACATCACAAGCATGGGCTTTTTAAAGTCTGTGTCTGTGTGAGTATGTATGTAGGAAACTGTTATGGACTAAGCCAACGCAGCAACACAACCCTCAACAGCTTCGTCTTGCGGCAGGGTTGTAATCCTGCACTTCTCATTGGCCCGTAGATAGCGAATTGTGATTGGTCGTTTTTGGCCAGTCTGATTGGCTGTTAACGGGACCCCCTGATTGGACGCTTGTGAAAGCAGTAGACTCAGTTCATTGGTTGTTTGACGGCAGCCAGCTCTAAAACGCTCNATGGACTAAGCCAACGCAGCAACACAACCCTCAACAGCTTCGTCTTGCGGCAGGGTTGTAATCCTGCACTTCTCATTGGCCCGTAGATAGCGAATTGTGATTGGTCGTTTTTGGCCAGTCTGATTGGCTGTTAACGGGACCCCCTGATTGGACGCNCTGTTCTTATTTCACAATAAAGAGTTGAAGTCACCGTTCGATGTCTCGTCTCCGTTCCTTGCGCCCATGCCCAGGACTTAACACTGGCAACGAAGGTGGGATGCAGAGACGATAGAGCTGACTAAGAACGCATCGAACAAGACAGAGCACGTGGTGAAAGAGCACACGCAACAAACGGAAAGATGACCAGCGGCGCCATACCACCTGCTCCATTCGACCCAGCAACCGAAGACTGGGACTCGTATATAGATCACTTCCAGATGTTCCTGGAAGCCAACAACTTAAAAGATGCTACGACTGGCAAGAAACGAGCGGTGTTCCTGACTCATTGTGGCCCCGCCGTTTTCAAAATGGCTAAAGCACTAGCAAAACTGGCGGAAGTGAAGACCATGGATTGCGATACCCTCACTCCAATCCTCCGGGCTCATTACGCACCCGCAGTACCTACACTGATATGAAGACACGAATTTTACCAGAGGGACCAATGGAAGGACGAGAGCGTTGGAAATTTCGTAGCCGACCTCCGGAACCTAGGAGGCCTTTGTGGTTTTGCAAACTTAGAGGAAGCCCTAAGAGACCGCATAGTTCTGGGTTTAAATGCACCACACGTGCAGAGTAAACTGATGGTGAAAGGTGACATCAGCCTTACAGATGTCATCGCCGACGCTACTGCCGCAGAAGCAACCAGGAAGTCAGCCGCTCAAATGCGCCGAGCGAATGCACCGCTTCGCCAACTCGCCAACGAAATTCCACTCGGCACTGAGAAGCACACTACCACTACCCACCACGAAGACCTCGAGTCATGTCAAACAATGATGAAGAGGAGGTCAAACGGCTCTGCTTGGAATGAGAGCAAAGGAACCAGAGACGTCCGCGCCAATGTGCTGGCCGCGGGGCAAACCACCCGCGATAGGACTGCAAATTCCTCGACACACTCTGCCGTAACTGTGGAAAAAAGGGCCACATCGCGAAGGTCTGCAGAAGCAGACGAGAGTCCAGTCCCAACCGAAGGAAGAACAACCTCCGTCAGGAGATAGGAAAACCTCCTGAGAACCGGGACCGTCTGAACCACCAATGGAACAACCACTACTGCTACAGAAACCAAGCACCTGCCTCTTCAACGAGATGAGAAGAGGCCCACCAAACCATTATCATCGGCCACGCTTCATCGTTTGATGCAAGAAAGATCCGCATAAAGGTTACTATTGAGAATCGACCGTGCGTGATGGAAGTCGATTCGGGATCATCCCTATCGATGGTATCCTGGAAAACCCTCAAACAGCTGATCCCTGCCATCTGCCGCCAGGACCTCAGCATGCAACGAATCATCCTGAAAGACTACCAGAGAAACAGAATTCCAGTTGTCGGTTCCAGCCATGTCCAAGTATCTTTTAAGGACCGCACAGCGACACTTCCCCTGACTGTCATCAATCGTGACCGACCCAGCTTGTTAGGGTTACAGTGGTTCGCACCACTCGGGATTGAACTAGCCGGCATACACCAAACCAGAAGCGACGACTGGGAAGAGGCGCTCATCCAGGAATTCCAGGATGTGTTCACAGGAATGTTAGGCAAGTACAAGGGGACCCCTATATCATTTAATCTCAGCCCCGAGGTAGCTCCCATTCGACTTAAGCCTCGTCAGGTACCTTTTGCCTTAAAACCGAAGATCGATGAGCAGCTAGATAAACTGATAGCCCAGGGCGTATTGGAACCAATTGACCATGCCCGCTGGGAAACCCCGATAGTAATGCCCATGAAGCCAGATGGTTCGTTAAGAATTTGCGGGGATTACTGGGCCACCCTAAATCAGGCTCTTCAACAGAGCGCTTATCCAGTACCGGTGGTTTAACACCTTCTTCATT
The DNA here is from genome assembly GCA_004319985.1 of Emydocephalus ijimae. NCBI lineage: Eukaryota > Metazoa > Chordata > Lepidosauria > Squamata > Elapidae > Emydocephalus > Emydocephalus ijimae. Next base: position 15,590 of record BHEV01009652.1, on the reverse strand, counting down.
CCCTGGGTGGCGGAAAAATATTTGCGAAATTGGACTTAGCTTAGGTGTACCAGCAACTACCTGTAGACGCAGCAACTGCAGAAGCCCAGACAATCGTTACACATAGAGGCGCTTTTAAGTGCAACAGACTCCAATTCGGAGTAAGCGTGGCGCCGGGCATTTTCCAAAGTTTAATGGAGGGACTATTACAAGGCATAAAAGGCGTCGTGCCTTATTTTGACGATGTCCTAATAGCTGCCCCCACTAAGGAGTTATTTGTACAACGACTCAGAAAAGTCCTGCAGAAATTCAAAGACGCTGGTCTGAAGGTAAAAAGGGACAAGTGTCAACTTTGTACGGAGAGAGTGGAGTTCCTGGGATACCTTCTCGACAGACAGGGAATCCACCCCACCAAAAAAAAACTAACCGCAATCAAAAAAGCCCTGAGACCTAGGAATAAGGCAGACCTCCAAGCCTTCTTGGGACTCATTAACTTTTATAACATTTTCTTGCCCCAGAAGGCAACTGTAGCCGAGCCCCTACATAGACTTCTTGATAAAAAGTCTTCCTGGGTCTGGGGACAGCGTGAAGAGAAAGCGTTCAAAGAGATAAAAGACCTTTTAACCTCCGATGCTATATTAATGCAATACAACGAGACTCTACCTTTGATGGTTACCTGTGATGCCTCACCATTTGGAGTAGGAGCCATCTTAAGCCATGTCCTACCAAATGGAAATGAGGCACCCATTGCGTTCTTTTCGAGAACTTTGTCTAAAACCAAAAGGAACTATAGTCAACTTGATAAAGAGGCCCTCGCTATTCTATCCGTAATTAAACATTTCCATGAATATGTATATGGGAGATCCTTTACCATAATTATAGATCACAAGCCGCTACTTGGTATCTTGGCGGGAAACAAACCAACTCCCCATATCTTATCACCAAGAATGACACGTTGGTCAGAATTTTTAGCCGCCTAGAATTACCGATTGCAACATCACCCGGGGAAAACCATTCCCCATGCTGACGCTTTGAGCCGCTCTCCACTACCAGACATTATAGAGGACTCTGCTCTAACCGTAGCCGTACTGCAAATTGAAACCCTCAAATTGCCGCCACTAACCGCTCGAGACATAGCCTTAGAGACAAAAAAAGGACCCTGTTTTGGCACGAGTTCTCAGCTGGGTAGAACGGGGTTGGCCGGTCAGTGCAACCAATGACACGTTCAAGCCATTTAGGAATCATCAAACAAAACTATTCTCCCAGAAAGGCTGCATAGTGTGGGGAGACAGAGTCATAGTTCCGGAGAAATTGCAATATAGGGTATTGAAAATGCTGCATGATGGACATCCAGGCATTGTGCGGATGAAGGCATTTGCCAGGAGTTACGCATGGTCGCCTGGTTTAGATAAACAGATAGAGACCTGGGTAGCAAAATGCATTAAATGCCAGGAGACTTGCTCCGCTCCTCCAAAGACTCCCCCAACTCAGTGGGAAACGCCTCGAGGTCCTTGGTCCTGTATCCACATCGATTTTGCAGGACGCACAAGAGGACACACTTTCCTCCTAACAGTGGATGCCTATTCAAACTGGCTTGAAGTCCACAAGATGAAAAGCACCACCACAGACGCAGTCACTAAAAAACTGAATAAACTATTCGCTACCCACGGACTTCTCAATGTCCTAGTCTCAGATAATGGCCCCCAATTCACTGCCCTGCCATTCGAACAATACCTGGCAGATCGGGGCATCAGCCATGCTTTAACATCGCCAGTTCACCTGCCGCCAATGGTAGGGCTGAGCGAATGGTTCAATTTGTAAAACAGACCCTGCACAAAATGGACCACAGCGACATTGACGACAAAATAAACCGAATGCTTCTTCTCCAACACATAACCCCAAACAGCACCACGAACTCCTGATGGGCCGGAAACTTCGCTTGCATCTCGATCGCCTCCACCCAAACTACACACCGGAACAACCCCCAGGATCCAGCAGCAAGTGTCGGGCATTCCAGGAAGGGGACCTTGTGTTTGCAAAAAACTTTTCGGGTGACCCATTGTAGGTCCCCACGACAATAACGCAATTTACAGGATCCCGATCCTGTCGCCTACAAACGGCAGACGGTAAGATGTGGAAACGCCACATAGACCAACTCCGTTCCAGATTAGCACCGGAACCTCTAGCTGGGGGGGGGAAGGAACATTGAGGAGGACGAAGAAGAAATGATAATCGAAACCCAACAGCCCACACAATCAACCAGGGGATACTCACCATCCGAAAGAGAACCGAGCCAGGGAGTGGCCTCGCCACATGACAGCACCGCGATGGAAGCGGATCCAGGGAACCCGGAAGACAGCGCTGACGTAAGCAGGGAAAGCATCCCGGGGCCACAATCTTCGCCATCCAACCCAGCTAGCAGCCCACCAGAACCAGAACCAGAACCAGGACAGAACCCGGTGGAACAGCGCAGGTCGAGCAGACAGGTGAAGCGACCTGCCTACTTGCGAGAATACGTCACCCCACCCCTCAGACGGAACCAAGGGGGGAGGGGTGTTATGGACTAAGCCAACGCAGCAACACAACCCTCAACAGCTTCGTCTTGCGGCAGGGTTGTAATCCTGCACTTCTCATTGGCCCATAGATAACGAATCATGATTGGTCGTTTTTGGCCAGTCTGATTGGCTGTTAAAGGGACCCCCTGATTGGATGCTTGTGAAAGCAGTAGACTCAGTTCATTGGTTGTTTGACGGCAGCCAGCTCTATAAAAAGAGCTGCTGTTGCCCAGGTATTTTGCTCTGTTCTTTCCTGTTACTAAAGAGTTGAAGTCACCGTTCGATGTCTCATCTCCATTCCTTGCGCCCATGCCCAGGACTTAACAGAAACGATCATATTTCAGCCAGAAAATTTTAAGACAGAGAGTTCCTTGAGGTATGATTCCAATCCGGGATCAAGCAAGACGTTCAAGCAAGACGTGTGATAGTTTCATTGTCCAATTTTCTTGCTCCAATGTTGATATAACTGAGTTTTAATTTTGCACCCTCAATAATATTAGGATTCACTAGACAAGTTTTGCTTTCCTATTCAAGCTAATAGCCATTTCACATATTCACTAGGTTACTAGGTGGTAACAAAGAGAGGTTGTTTGGTCACCTGGAGTTTTTGCATCATAGATCTGGTAGCTCTTTCATAAGCCAAGTTCATATTAATCATTTTAAGAAATAACTTTCCTGTTGTTCTTTATCCCATGACATATACATGGATAATTACCATTTTTTCTGTGCACACAATACAGTGAGCCAAAATCTAAGCTTGTTGGTTGGGCTCAGATAATTCAATTGAATTAAAAATTACTGGTTGGTTCATGCAAACCTAGTATATACACTTTAAAAAAAGCTCTGCAGGTCAAAACACAGCAAGTATTGCTGATCCAGTGTTATAATCCAGGCACCCCACACTGCAGACCCAAATAATTGCTCTTTGCAAGGGCAAGCCAAACACCCAGAGGCACTGGCACAGTATGTCTTCAGCAAAATCCCTTGGGATGGAAATTCCCTACCAAGAGACTGTGCTCAGAACTAATGATTAGATGATTGCAGAAGGAGCCTCTATGATAGCTCAGCAATGGAAGGAGACAGTGTCATCTTTTGTGCTCAAGTTTAGAAGGTTCCCAAAATTGCTGGGCTGAATCTAAACTGCCTTTAGTTAAATGTGATTGAAACGATACCAGTGAAGCTTACTCAGAGAATGCACTGCAAAGGTTCAGACATGAATAAACCATGATTTTGGACAATGACAGGACTCCTTGTGCAAAGACAACTCCATATCCCAAACTTAAAAGGACTATATGTAACAGGTATGTATAACTCTGAAACAGATAACAGACTGTTAGGGAACTTTTTGCTTGTATGAAGTGGAACTGGAGAATTGACTAGAATAACAGTTTGTTGTCATTTAAAACCTTTCAGGTCATAATTATTTCCCCAAATTTTACAAACTCAAATTTTAAGTGATCGTTATGATGCAAGAATCCTGCATCATTTTTGAACAATGACTATTTATCAGACAAAAAAAAAAAACCCAATTATTCCTTAAAAATTGTCTAGAAAAAGCTAAAACGGAGTGTTCTCTGACTGACAGTTGTAGTGCCTCCTGGATGTGTTGAATTACAACACTCCTAATTCACGGCCAGCTACTCCTGTTGTGTAGTCAGCCCAGGGCCAATATTTATAGGCAGTAATTCCTCAAAGTAATACAATTTGTTGAAAAACATACCCAACCCCCTCCCCTGGAGAGACCTGGAGGGGAGGTTTCTGTCAGATGGAAGGATGTGGAAGGAACTGGCAGTCTTGCTCCTGAATAACAGACATCAAAATAAGTCATAAGAAACAGAGGAAGTAAAACGTTTCCTTGGCTTGGAGCGTGATGAACCTGCCATTTTCGAGCAAGGCACAAAAGGAAAACACTGGTTGAAACAGAAGAAAAGGTGGCAACATTACAGGGCAGTCAGTATTGTTTTCAAGATGAGCTCATTTGCTCTGAATGGTCAGTTCGTTTGAAATTTATGTTCCTACTTGCTTATTGGGTTGCAAGATCAGAGGACCGTTAGCTAATAGCTATTTTTAACCTGGTATACTAAGGCTACAGTTGTCCCAAAGGTGCTTTTCCAAGAGGCAATTGGACTTTCTGTTTTTTCTTTGAAGATGTTTCACTTCTCATCCAAGAAACTTTATGAGAACTGAAGAATGAAGAACCTTACAGAGCTGAAGAAGCTTCTTGGATGAGAAGCGAAACATCTTCAAAGAAAAACCAGAAAGTCCAATTGTCTCTTGGAAAAGAACCTTTGGGACAACCATGACTTGGATGACTGAGAATCTCCATAGACATTTAAGGCTGCAGTTCCTATCCTCTTCAGCTATCATTGTCATGAGTATTGTCACTCAATATATTTAGATAAGATGAAGACAATGGATATAGTAGAGAGAGTCTGAGAGTATAGGAATATCTGTGGAAGAATTACAAATTGTAGTTCAAGTTGGCATTTACCCATGCATGCAGTCACCAGGAATCAAGGCCTGATTCAATGACGCCAAGCCAACTGGTTAGCTAACATTCAGAGCCACCTCACAATATTCATGTTTGTGCTGAAAAAAATGGTCATGGAAAAGAGTCCTGCTTCAGGAAGCCCATCTCCTTTTCCTGTACTTCCAAGAAAAGCCACCACAAGGATTTCTGTAGGCAATATTAGCCTTCCCTTGGTGCCTTTTTCCTTCCTAGGTGCCTGTTGCCTTCCTTTAAACTTCTCCCCCATGCCTTCCTTTCAATCCTTCATTTGAGTCCATTTATGAATACTTTGAACTCTCTGACGGTAGAGAAATGCCACGAATCTGCTCTCATATCGAGGTAGCATTAGAATAACCAAGCTAAGAGAGGTCCTAAGTCATGGTTGGCCTCTTTGGCAGTATTGTAGAACTGTGCTATGTGTCCTGCAGAGCAACCTGCCCCAGGGAGCTCTTTACTCGAGTCTTGCTCTGTAATTAGAGTGCCTCCTTCCTTCCGTGCACTCAAGGGAGGCCAGGGAGGTAAACAAATATAAACAACCACCATGGCACCCAGCCGTTACTGGATGACATGCTTCTCAGCTGAGGCGAAGAGGTGGCACAATACAGCAGACAAGCCAAGGCATGCCCGTGAAAAGAAGAAGGGGCTAGGTAGAATAGTCAACCAATGACCTCAAATCACAGGTGCAGCCTGTCCTTTTCACATCAAATTTGCTAGCAAAATAGCCTGTCAAATCCAGTTCCCTTAGCTCACATCCTGGTAAGGGCGAAGGGTAACCAAAGGCCCGATACCTCAAAACGTAGATGTGGCCTCTGAAGAAAATCTCTTGGAGTTATCTCCAGCTTTAGAACAGGGCTGTGATCCGTAAGCATTTTCCCATGGCTACTGCTGAGTGGCATGTTATTGATACAAGCATAAAATAGAACCAGAATAAGAGTGAAATGGCATTTCACTGGATTTAGAGAAAACAAGAGCTTCCAATGGGGAAGAATACAAGCTGCCATCTATGCTCCAGAGCAGACTTACATAAACAGGCAGCTTCCAGGTGTTTGTGACTGTAATTCACGATCATTTCCAGAAAATGAATTTCCTGCAATGAATTGGCAAACACCAGACTGGGGAAAGCAATTCTGCCGGGAAGATTTTGACCAAGATCTCCATCTTCTAGTTGACAGTGATTGCGGCATAAATCTTCACCTTCAACAAAGGCACTGCATGGGCAGCAGAATGAATAACCTTGTACCTCTTTATGTCTAATGCATAAATTCCTACTCATCCAATATATGCTGGGTATTGACTCTGTTCAGGCAATGGTGGAGGAGGGCTTTTCAGAACAACCCCTTCCCTTGCAGTAATTAGCTGACATCCCAAACATTCCATCCCAGTCTCCATCACTACATTGCGACTGGGTCAGTCGCCAACAGACATAAGATTCCTCATAAAATATGTACCAGTTGCATTTCTCAGGATCTTTCTTTGGGGATGGTTGCAAAGAAATCTCAAAGTGCAAAACTCAGTTGGGTAATTAATTCTCCTCCTTGAGAGGAATGTTTCTGAAACACCTTTTCACTGTGTATCTGTACTCTTAACAGAACAAATGTATATTTTTTCCCCCCTGACCTTTTCCACAGAAGAAAATAGACACACTTCTCTGTGTTGACAACAGATATATTCTCCGTTCAAGGATTACAGACTGAGCTCTTCCCCAGTTTTGCATTGTTTGCAGCCCATGGTGCTGCATTTATTTAATCTACAACGGCCTGTCAAGCACTGGCTTTGGAAATCAGCTTCTTCCCCTTTCCTAATACAGACATATTTCAGATGCTTAATCTTGCAATGAATTGGGTTGTACTTGTACTTATTATAAAACAGTAGACTTCAAAAGCATTCTAAATCTTTTTGGTATGGACAAATGCTAACAGAGAAGAGGGAAATAAAAATGGTGTAATAACATTTTCTGCTCATGTACAATTATATACACCAGGATTTATTTATTTTTTAAGTTATATATATAAACTCCAGGATGGAATTCCATCTTCCATGCTGTTTGTTTAAGTTGATGTGCAACTTGCTTGGGATGAGGGCCACAGCAAGTTTTGACTGACTTGTTGAGGGATGCAGTGGAAAAGAGTAGAAAAAAAGGAGGCAAATGATTAAATTAAATATCAACATTACTTTTGCATTATTATTTAACTTTTTATTTTTAACATATACTTATATCCAATGATCTCCCTCCAATCCCATCTCAACTGATTCCAAGATTTAAAATAAATTAAAAAATATAATAAACCACACATAGTCACATATACACATCTCATTTGCATAAAAACAGGATTCATTTACTAGGGCAGTGGTGGCTAACGTTTTTGGGCTCCTGTGCCAAAAATTGTGCACACGCTTGCACGCTCACGCTTGTGTGCCAGCACCAGAAGGCAATGTGTGCCCCCCATGCCCCCTATAGTATTTTCAGAAAAACAGGAAGTGACAAAACAAGGCTCGTTTTTGGCCTGCAAAACCTCCAGAAGCCTGCAGAAGCCTTCCTCAAGCCTTTGGGAGGCCGAAAAAGGCCTCAAAACCCACTGAAAATCAGCTGTTATGCGTGCACATATGCAGTGAGGTAAGTTTGCCTGCAGCTTGCCCACCTGTGGCACGCTTGCCACAGGTTTGCCATCACGGTACTAGGGAAAAGACATGGAGAGAGGAGATGGTGGTAGGAATTGTTGGCAGAAACAAAGAATCTTGGAGGACATAAGGCTGTGCAGACTTTCCAGGAGGCAATTTGCAATTTTTTTTAAAAAAAGACTGGTTTTAATTATGGATTGTGATATTTAATTATGGATTGTGACAGTTTGATCCCTGTAAATCAGTATTAATAAGGAAAGTGTAAGTTGGGAACGTTTGATTAAACAAAAATTACATAAAATGTATTCAGAACGTTAACTTTTACACATCCAAGAAAGAACCTAAAAAATGGGATGTCTCATAATTCACACCAATGAAAGTCTACTGTATGGATCTCATTCAGAGTCACTTTCAGTGGTCTGGCATCTCTTGCAAGGTTGGTGGTCTTTCACTGTAGGTGCTTAAGACTGTGGCAATGTCCTCCAAAAGAAGCTTTCAGCTTGACTCACTCATGAATTTCAAAGAAGCTAAAAAGAGAATACATGTCTGCAAAATGATTTGTATGCTATATAGAAAGCTATAACTTTAGAAATAATTACCACAATTTAAACATTGTGACTTAGCCAAAAAGAGTGTGATAAGAACACATCTGTTCACTTGCTCTGTCTTCCAAGTATTAACAGAAGACAGGTAATTTTCCAGTTCCTGGCCTCTCTCCTCATGGTTCTTTAATTTCATTCATCTTTGGTCTGTACAGCTTTTCAAACAGAGATGCACTTTTAAAAATTCATTGAGGTGGGTGCACAGAAGCTTGCAGGCTTGACAGGGGAGTGGGCTGGAATGTTCCATTCTTTGAATTTTTAAAAGGTAAAATAGGTGTGTTAAATCTAGGCCATCCCTGGCCTTTAAAAATTCCATGCATTCACAGGTAGATCCAGAGCCAAACAGTATAAATCTCATAAGAGATTTGGTAAACCGTGAAGAGAAACATCTAATGATAAAAGGCTGTTTGACAATGGGATAGATTGACTCAGAAGCTAATAGGCTGTCCAATTAGACAGCCGTCTGTTGGGCAACTTTATAAGGTTTCTATCAAAACCAAGGTTATACCAGACACTTTCAAGTTGATTGTGTTAAAAAGGGTGGTCTAAAATAAAGGTGTCATCCTATTTGAATTCTCCAGAACGAGGGATTGGAGGGGGATTTGTATGGATGAATAGGTGTATCAGTTCCTCTATTCTATTCATTAGCAAAGTCAGTAAAGGGCAAAAGTGCAGTAGAAGATCACAGGGGGATTAGCCAAAGGAATCTGGGAGTCGTGCATGGCTCATTTGCTTGGTTTGCAGGAGGTAGCGCTTTGCTATGGCAGCTTTCACAATGAGACATATTAACAAGGAAGAATGCATAAATATCCAAAGGTCATTTGGCTCCACTATATAAAGAATATGATTAGCAGTAGCTTCAATCATCAGAAATATCTAAAACGTCGGAATATATAAAGTCTGGAGTGTGTGAGTTACCACAGAAAATCCTACAGAAATTCCAAGCAGGAATTACATTTAATAATAAATTATAATTTATCAACGATATCATCACTTATTTTAAAATACCATCAACATAACTTTTCTAGGTCATTTAGAGAGGTCTTCAATTGTCCTTCAATCATTTAGTCAGATTGACTTCCAGACTGACTGGCCCTAAAAGAGAAGATGTACATTGAACATTTAAGTGTTTTATATAGTATATTTCTGTAGGATGATATAGAAGACTGGCATTAGAAATAATACAGTGCCTACTATAGCGACCTGCAAAATAATATAACTACTGTACTTCACTATAATTTCCATTCTGCTAACCATTACCATTAGTGATTTCTAAGCTTGAGATATACAAAATAAAGTGGTCTATTTGCAGAAAGCTCCATTTTAACATGTAATGTTCCATTTTCCATGCCAACCGGCACAATCTGAGTCCATCTGGGGAGAAATAAATTGTGCTGGGATGGATAACTTAAGTTTGTACATAACAAATTCTATACAATGGGAAAACAACTGACTGAATTCCTAGTCAGCATGAAAGTTTAAGAATTACTAATGTCCTATATCTATATAGCACCAGCTAAAATTGGCTGTCTCAAATCTTTAAGAAATACAGAATTCTAATGTTCAGCATGACTGTACATAAGGAATTGAATTATGAATTCCACTCATCCCAAATGACTTCACAGGGATTTTATTGTAGGTTAAAATGAGAGCAGCTTTTAATTCTGCCTTAGGCATGAAGCCAGCTGGATGACCTTGAGCCAGTCACTCTCTCTCAGCCCCAAGGAAGAAACCATTTTTGAAATCTTGCCAAGAAAATTGCAGGAACTCGTTCAAGCAGTCGTCACATTTCAAAAACCGAAGGCACCCCTCATGTGCAAACTTACTAGTAGTTCTCAAGGGGGAAAAAAAAGTCCTGCTAGATCTTTTAGTGGCCTTGTTAAATTGACCATAGTATCTTTCTTGACAGATATTCAGAGAAGGGAGTTGCACATATAGTTTGATGATGGCTCTATTCTTTTCTGAAAGGTTGACTTCACAGAATGGTTCTGGAAATATCTTCTCAACTTCACACATCTGGGTCTATGGGGTTCCACCACCAGATCTGTTTTCCCACATGCTATTTAATATATACAGGAAACCACTGGGCAAGGCTATCTAGGATTTTGGAATTTAGTGTCACCAATATGGTGATGGATGGTTATCTGAACCTTTTAAATAAATGTGCAGTTAATATTCTAATTTTTTTTCTGACTCAAGGGACATTATTGTTAGTGAATATAAGAGAATAGATATGGCCTAGCAATTCAAACTCAAATAGTAACAGAACCAAAGTGCTCTTGATCAGTAAAGTTAATTCAGGAATTGGAGTTCATTCTGTAGTGAGTATAGTAACATTCTCTTTGAAAATACAGATATGTAGCTTTAGAGTTCTTTTGGACCTAGATCTGACCCCAGAGATTACATCAGATAATTGGTAGTTGAAGGGACAGGTGCATCAACTATGTCTACTCTTCAAGAATGTAGATCTTTGCCATGATGACACATGATTTAGCTTCATATTTGGATGATCACAATGTGAATTATTCAAGAGTGCCTTTGAAAGATATTTATGAAGTCTGAATGATCTGAATATTGAATCGGACTTGCTAAAAGGAACTGCATAAAACAGCATGTGACTCCTTACTGAAACAGCTGCACTGGGTTCAAATTTGTTTTGGTACAACTTAAAAGTCCCAGCACTGAAGTTTAAAACCTGAGTGGTTTTAGGATCAAATGCCTGAACAACTATCTTTGCTCATAAATATTCTTTCTTTTAAGACCAACCTGAGGAATGTGTTTGAGATTGCTCTAACAACAACCCTCAAGATCTGTCTGGTATGATTAAAAGGGCATTTTTGACTTTCTGCTTTGGAGGCATACCTTATTCCCTTACAAGCAGCTTTATAGAAATTAATTAAGATGCTTTAGGAAATGTTCTATTACGGTATAATTTATTGCTGCTTTTATTAAACTGTTGTTTTAAATAATTAAATGCTGGGGTGTTTATCCACTATTTTGTCTAATAATTTCTATGTTTTATGAATATGGTGAGCCACCTAAAAGTCTACAGGGAAAAGGCAAGGTATAAATGTTTTAAATTCAGTAAACAAATAATCTAGCAATGGGAGAAAATTGCATCATGTTGGTAGATTCTGAGCCCTGCCTCTCTTTCATACTACTTTGGAGAGAAGAACTGAAATTTTCCAATGTTTTGAAAACCTTGAACTTACAATTTTCTGGGTAAAGTGTAATCACCCTCAAAGGTGATGGCCGAGATTAAAAAAAAAAAAGATTAGAGTGCATGTTGGGAGATGGGAAAGTGGTGCTGTTGGCATTCGGAAGCTTGTTCTCACACATTGTTTCATTGTGAAACCATCATAACGTCATACGAAGGGGGGGATTACAAAGGGAGTTCCCAGACTAAAGTGTCCTTGGTTTCAACCAAATAATGAAAATCTTGTAATTTTATGTTAACCCAAACTGCATGTTTATACGTGAGGTTTAAATTGCCTTGGAGACTCTCAGTCATTTGCATTTATAATGCAAATGAGCCCCCTGCTCAATAGAGGCTTCCCCAATTGCAAGTCCTGTTTTAAGCCATGTGTATGAAAGGCCCTAAATTATACAGGTATGTAAGTGTATGTGCCGATGTATGATTGTATATATGTATGATCTATCTATCTATTCTTCAGAACACAGAAGACCCTTTCCTTTTCTTCGGATACTTTTGGATAAAAATGTTTCCTTCAATAAACTAAATAAACAAAAGGACAAGAACATCAGGCAGTTAGAAAGTTCATCAAACATTAAAAAAGAGTTAAAGAGTAAATTCTGGATACTTTGATCCCAGTAGTAAATATCTGGGAAGATCTGGGAATCCACCATCCTAAGTGGGTTTGGAGGCTTCCTGCTGTTCGAGACCAGTCCTGGTCATTTCCATTTGCAAGAGTTGCATCAGTGTGAAATTGACATTTCATCTCCATGTCTGCATGAAACCATGAGGTTTCTGTCAACCCTTGCAAGTTGATCTGGTTCAAAAGTTAAATCAGCTCATCTTCTACTCCAGAGGAAAGCCTATGAAGATACTTTTGCAGTCTTTCCTCCAGAGCTGTGGGATCAGTAATTGCTGACTGGTGGGAAATGCTAATTCCTGGCTCTTAGGAATTTCTCCTCCTTTGCTTGGAAGTCAGGGTGCCATGATATATTGTTGCCTCTCTTGCCACTATCCTTAACCACAAAACACAGCAAGGTAGTTAAAGGGGTAGACAATGTATTGGTTGGAGTGCAGATTTTTGTGCTCTATCACTGATTCTCTAAGGGTGAGGAAGGGAACATAGGTCATCTAGGTTGTATAGAAGTGCCTAGAATAGAATAGAATAGAATAGAATAGAATAGAATAGAATAGAATAGAATAGAATTAGAATGGAATNAGTAGAGTAGAGTAGAGTAGAGGAATAGAATATAGAGTAGAGTAGAGTAGAGTAGAGTAGAGTAGAGTAGAGTAGAATAGAATAGAATAGAATAGAATAGAATTAGAATAGATAGAGT
>BHEV01009650.1:0-27874 GCA_004319985.1 Emydocephalus ijimae | reverse complement strand
ATCAGAAGAGCAGGGCTAGAACCCTGCTATTTTCTAAAGCTTTTGATAAACTTTATTTGAGTATTTTATTAGTTCACAACACCACCTAATTGGAGCAAAGCTGTTTTTAAGATGTGCGAAGCATCTTACATTTTATAGTCTTCCATGGTTAGAATTTTTCTACTGGAGTATTCCATATTTTTTTAATTTAATTTAAATTAATTGCTACCCATCTCATATTGGAAGAAGTCTGGGTGGCTTATGTTATTCTATAAGATTCTACTCATTGTATTTCCTTCTGGAGATTTGGAAAGAAGAGTTTGACTCTGGAATAAATGGACTAGATAGTGATAGATAGGTAGGTAGATAGAGAGATAGATAGATAGATAGATAGATAGATAGATAGATAGATAGATAGTTAAATGGATAGATGGATGGATGGAGGGAGGGAGGGATGGATGGAGGGATGGAGGGATGGAGGGATGGATGGAAAGAAAGAAATTTATGTGGCTAATTCTGTGTGTAAAAAGGGGATTACAGAGAGTAGGAAGACTGTTATGAATACACTTTTCTTATTGAGTCATTTTCTTATTCTTCAGGATGAGAGAGAACTTTCATTCTTTTCAGTGTGGTCAATGCCAAAAGGGAAAGATGGATTAACAATCAGAGAGAAAACTAAATAAATTACTGCTGGTTTTGATCTCCCAAAAAAATCTGTAAATCAATGATACTAGCATACATTTACCCAGCTGTCCTTCTAATTCCTGTGCCAAATCCTTTATATACAATAAAAGCATGACTTTTCACTGTTCTTTGTGTCTACTTTGAGGCAATTAAGTCTCTTCATTTTCATCCCAACTTTATTTCAGCATTAACTATGTTCTGTAATTTACAGAAAGAAGAAAAGAATATTTTCAGTCCACAAATCTGTTTCAGCATAAACAGAGTTGCCCACCAATGTTTGAGGGGCTGAGTACTCAGTTTCTCTTAAATGGCCTTGCAGTGATCTGTGAAAGTAAGTAAGGCAAAGTAACCTTTTCACTTCAGCAAAGACTTGAACCTACAGGAGGTCACCTCAATCTGTTCCCTTCTCCATGTATTAGATTAAAAAGGATTGCTCCTAGAGAATTGCTGATTTCTGCAAATGCCTATTTTGAGCTAATGCCAGGCTGAGAAATTGTCCTGCTTTCTCCCCCTCTATCAATTCAATTTGAGGAAGGAAATGTGCCTTAAAAATTTCCTTCAGAGAAAAATGTGGATGAAATATGGTGGCATTTTTGTACTTATTTAGTTATCAAAAGTCAAAGGATGTGTCACGACTGTGTAATTTATTAGACAATCATCCATCTGGTAGCCTGTAATGCTTTCCTAAATTTCAGTTAGATTCCAATGAAATACATTTTAAGAGTCTGTCACCATTAAGGAAGAGTCCTGCCTTGGATAAACTTTTGGATCATGTCTCCTTCCTCTGGAGAAATTTAAAGACATTGTTTTCTCACTTTTTCCACTTTTATGAAGAATTCCCAAAAGCAACTTGCACTTAGAGAATTTGTGGAGATGGAAAGGACCCCAAGGGTCTTTTAGTCAAACCCTCTGCAATGTGTAGGAAAACCATTTCAACTATTGCATTCTCAAGAAGTAGCTGTCCATCCCTTTCTTAAAAACTTCCAGAGATGGAGAGTTGACATCCATCTGTCCAGTGGGTCTCTGTACAAGTAAATTAATTCCTGTTATTCAATGCTATATTACTTCCCTTCTTTAGTTTCTTCTGAAACAAGCCTATCAAGCTTAGTATTCTACCCATAATGTTTCTGTAGTTCTTATTACACTATATTTAGCTTTCTGCCTCATGACTTCCAGCTCCTCTTGCTACTAACCCATATTTTGTGTATTAGTGTAGGGATATTTAAAATAATGGGTTAAATTCACTGTCTTCATTTTTCCATTATTACTAATTTTGTTTCTTTTGGTGTTAAACTGGTGATTTCCTAAACACTTTGCTTTGCCTCTGCATTCTCTCCATTACTTGCTATTTTGTTACTCACCAATGGTTTTTTGATTGCTGTTCCCTTGTATTCTAGTATGAAACACTCCCTGACTAGATTAGCCAACTCTTGTCCATAGATATATGGTAATTTTCCCACTTAGTGAAATTAATCCCATCTCTGCAAAATAGTCTCTACTCCCTGGAATTTATACCACTGTTAAAATACCTTGTAAGCTGCAGCCCAGAACTCAGATCTAAACTAAATGCAGTCATTAACTAGTCAGAACCTGAAACATTGGGTGATTTGTAAATGAAATAAGCAATACAACATGATGTATAAATGTGTATATCTAAAGGACAAAAATGTGGGCACAGTTCAGCTCACAGCTCCATCATCTTGCTGCCCAAAATTTTATCAGATAAATTGGTAGCCTAAGAAATTTATTCATATATTTATATAGAAGAGCCTTGCTTACATTTTTCTCAAAAATGTCTTAATGTTCTAACTAATTAAGCATGAGATCACAGGTACATATAAGCTTAATTTGTAAATAGTGCATAATGATTAAAAAAAACAGATTTACATTCAAGTACAAATAACTTTCAATGAGCACCATAGTTATTGATGTAGTGGTTAGAAAACAGGAGTATGAGCTCTAGTCCTGTCCTTGGCATGAAAACGAGTTGGGTGAATTTGGCCAGTATACTCTCTCAGCCCAATTCACCTCAGAGGGTTATGGTTGTGGGGAAAACAGGAGGCGGGAACATTGGATATAACTCACTGCCTTGAGTTATATATAAAAAGGTGGAAATAAAACTCTAATAACAATAATACTTTGATTTTGATTGTCACCCTCTGCAGAAGGGACCTCTTTTTTGAGGAAGAGTCAAGTAATTGGGTTAGAAACGCCAGGGAATTGCCAGTTACTAAGAGAATGCAACCTGATTCAAACCAGGGACACAATCTGATCCATCAATTCCCTAAGAATTGTTTATTCAAAGTGCTCAATCACTCTAAAGATTGATATGAAATAGTGATTCAACCAAATTAACTTTGATTTGAAGTCTTGAGTGGAAGTTTTCCACAATGCAGCTAGTTATTTAATTAGTGCTGTGTTTTGACTCAAAATTTATCCATATAGTTTGGTTTGAGAGAAGGAGGTGCCATTTGCAGTTCTGTCCCAGTCCAGGCTTGCCCTAGAAACTCAAGAAATAGAGCAGTAAATGATTATTGCAGTCAAACAGCTGGGAATCTGCTCAACATGACCCTGTAAAATATTCTGTCCTTTTCTGGCCCTTTCAAACACTCTTATTTCTGTTTTTAACTAAGCAGTCAGTTATTATCACATCAGTAGCTGGTTATTACAACCCCACCTCAGTGAAGTGCTATGCTATTCCTGTTAACCTTTATTATAAATCAATCTCTTTAGTTCTTTTACCATGACTTGAAAGTCTCTCCAATCTCTTAATATTATTCTGGTAATAAGATGCCGAGAAATTAACCCAATAATCTCAGGCTGCTTTCCTCAATTTGGCAAGAAACAAATGATTACTTTCATACATTCTGCTTTATTAGTTTCCATTCACCACTCTTTTTATTTCTTTATTTCAGCAGATTACCTTGCAACCTCATTTAGATGAAAGAGACCTGGGAAACACCCAAGCTCTCCATATATATGGGAAGGCAACAAAAGTCTCATGATGCAATTCACAACCTAGTTAGGCCCAAGAATTTAAAACATTGATCTTGATGGAACAAAATTCTCCTTGAAGCCAAATATTTCTGCTTGTCTAACTTATGGATCAAAGCAGTAATGAAAAGCTTTATCTGCCAGCACAGAACAGCACAGAGCTGCTTCATGAAGGGTGTTAAGTCCTGGGCATGGGCGTAAAAACGGAGACGAGACATCGGACTGTGATTTCAACTCTTCATTTAACAAGAAAGACTGGAGCAGAAAACCTGGGCAGCAGTAGCTCTTTTATAGAGCTTGCTGCCGTTAAACAACCAATGAACTGAGTCTATCACTTTCACAAGCGTCCAATCAGGGGCTTCGGTTAACAGCCAATCAGACTGGCCAAGCCTGACCAATAATGACTCGCTATTCACAGGCCAATAAGAATTGCAGGATTACAAGCCTGTTGTAAGATGAAGCTGTTTCGGTTGTATCACTGTGATGGTTTAATCCATAACACCCCTCCCCCCTGGTTCCGTCTGAGGGGTGGGGTGACGTATTCATGCAGATAGGCAGGCCGCTTCACCTGTCTGCTCGACCTGTGCTGTTCCACTGGGTTTGGTTCTGGTTCTGGTTCTGGTTCTGGTTCTGGTTCTGGTTCTGGTTCTGGTTCTGGTTCTGGTTCTGGCTCCAGTGGGCTGTTTGCTGGGCTGGATAGTGAAGACTGTAGTTCCGGATTGCCCTCATCGGCACTGTTTTCCGGGTTCCCTGGATCCGCCTCTGTCATGGTGTTGTCACATGGCGAGGCCGCTCCCCAGTCCAGTTCTCCCTCAGATGGTGAGTATCCCCTGGGCTGCTGGGTTTCGATTTCTTCTTTGTCCTCCTCCATGTTCCTTCCCCCCCCCAGCTGGAGGTTCTGGTGCTAATCGGGAAGGGAGTTGGTCTATGTGGCGTTTCCACATCTTACCATCTGCTGTTTGTAGACGACATGATCGGGGTCCCGTAAGTTGCGTTATGGTAGCGGGGACCCACAATGGGTCGCCCGAGAAGTTTTTCGCAAACACGAGGTCACCTTCCTGGAATGCCTGACACTTACTGCTGGATCCCGGGGGCTGTTCTGGTGTGTAGTTTGGGTGGAGGTGATCAAGATGCGAACGAAGTTTCCGGCCCATCAGGAGTTCTGCTGGGGTTTTGTTCATGGTGCTGTTTGGGGTTATGTGTTGAATAAAAAGCATTCGGTTTATTTTGTCGTCAATGTCGCCGTGGTCCATTTTATGCAGGGTCTGTTTTACAAATTGAACCATTCGCTCAGCCCTACCGTTGGCTGCAGGGTGAGCTGGCGATGTTAAGGCATGGCAGATGCCCCGGTCTGCTAGGTACTGTTCGAATGCCAGGGCAGTGAATTGAGGGCCATTATTGGAGACCAGGACATCCGGCAATCCATGGGTAGCGAATAGCTTATTCAGTTTTTTGGTGACCGCCTCCGTGGTCGTGCTTTTCATTTTGTGGACCTCAAGCCAATTTGAATAGGCATCCACCGTTAAGAGGAAAGTGTGTCCTCTTGTGGGCCCCACAAAATCGATGTGGATACGGGACCATGGACTTCGAGGTGTTTCCCACTGAGTTGGGGAGGTCTTTGGAGGAGCAGGGCGAGTCTCCTGGCATTTACTGCATTTTGCTACCCAAGTTTCTATTTGTCTATCTAAACCAGGCCACCATGCGTAACTCCTGGCCAATGCCTTCATCCGCACGATGCCTGGATGTCCCTCGTGCAGCATTTTCAATACTCTATATTGTAGCTTTTCTGGGACTATGACTCTGTCTCTCCATACTATGCAACTCTTCTGGGAGAACAGTTCCGTTTGATGATTTTTAAATGGCTTGAACGTGTAATCAGTTTCACTTATCTGCCAACCGCATTCTACCCAGCTGAGGACTCGTGCCAAAACAGAGTCCTTTTTTGTTTCTAAGGCTATGTCTCGAGCGGTTAATGGTGGCGATTTGAGTGTTTCTATTTGTAGTACGGTAACGGTCAGAGCAGGGTCCTCTATAATGTCTGGTAGTGGCGAGCAGCTCAAAGCGTCAGCGTGGGGAATGGTTTTCCCCGGGCGATATTGTAATCGGTAATCGTAGGCGGCTAAAAATTCTGACCAATGTGTCATTCTTGGTGATAATATATGGGGAGTTTGTTTGTTTCCCGCCAAGATCCCAAGTAACGGCTTGTGGTCTGTAATTATGGTAAAGGGTCTCCCATATACATATTCATGGAAATGTTTAATTGCGGATACAATAGCGAGGGCCTCTTTATCAAGTTGACTATCGTTCCATTTGGTTTTAGACAAAGTTCTCAAAAAGAATGCAATGGGTGCCTCATTTCCATGTGGGAGGACATGGCTTAGGATGGCTCCTACTCCAAATGGTGAGGCATCACAGGTGACCGTCAAAGGGAGAGTTTCATTGTACTGCATTAATATGGCATCGGAGGTTAAAAGGTCTTTTATCCCTTTGAATGCTTTCTCTTCACGCCGTCCCCAAACCCAAGGAGCCTTTTTATCGAGGAGTCTATGTAGGGGTTCAGCTACAGTTGCCTTCTGGGGCAAGAAAATGTTATAAAAGTTAATGAGTCCCAGGAAGGCTTGAAGTGGTCAATCGGTTCCAACACACCCTGGGCTATCAGTTTATCTAGCTGCTCGTCGATTTTAGGTTTTAAGGCAAAAGGTACTTGACGGGGTTTAAGCCGAATGGGAGCTACATCAGGGCTGAGATTAAATGATATAGGGGTCCCCTTGTACTTGCCTAAGGTTCCTGTGAACACGTCCTGGAATTCCTGGATGAGGGCCTCTTCCCAGTTGTCATTTCTAGTATGGTGTATGCCGGCTAGTTCAATTCTGAGTGGGGTGAACCACTGTAGCCCTAACAAGCTGGGTCGGTCATGATCGACGTCAGTCAGGGGAAGCGTTGCTGTGTGGTCCTTGAATGATACTTGGACGTTGCTAGAACCGACAACTGGGATTCTGTTTCCCTGATAGTCTTTCAGGATGATTCGCTGCGTGCTGAGGTCCTGGCAGGAGATGGCAGGTATCAGTTGCTTGAGGGTTTTCCAGGATACCATTGACAGGGACGATCCCCAATCGACTTCCATCACACATGGTCGATTCTCAATAGTAACCTTCACTCGTATTTTCCTTGCATCGAGCGACAAAGTGTGGCCGATGATAATGGTTTGGTGGGCCTCTTCTCATCTCATTGAAAAGGCAGGTGCTTGGTTTCTGTAGTAGTAGTGGTTGTTCCATTGGTGGTTCACAGTCCCAGTTTTCAGGAGGTTTGCTTATCTCCTGACGGAGGTTGTTCTCCTTTCGGGCTGGGACTGGATTCTCATCTGCTTCTGCAGACCTTCACAATGTGGCCTTTCTTTCCGCATTTATGGCAGAGTGGGCTGAGGAATTTGCAGTCCGATCACGGGTGGTTTGCCCTGCAACCCGCACATTGGCGCGGACGTTGCTGGTTCATTTGTTCTCGTTCCGAGCGGAGCCCGTTGACCTCCTCTCCATCACTGTCTGAGGATGACTCAAGGTCTTCATGGTGGGTAGCGGTAGCGTGCTTCTCAGTGGCGAGTGGTGCCTCGTCAGCGAGTTGGCGAAGTGGTGTGTTCGCTCGGTGCATTCGAGCGGCTGATTTCCTGGTTGCTTCTGCTGCAGTAGTGTCGGCGATGACATCTATAAGGCTGATGTTACCTTTCGCCATCAGCTTACTCTGCACGTGTGGTGCATTTAATCCCAGAACTATTCGGTCTCTTAGGGCTTCCTCTAAGTTTGCAAAACCACAAAGGCCTCCTAGGTTCCGTAGGTCAGCTATGAAATTACCAATGCTCTCATCCTTCCGTTGGTCCCTCTGGTAAAATTCGTGTCTTCGTATCAGTGTAGGTACGGCAGGTGCATAATGGGCCCTGAGGATTGGAGCGAGGGTGTCCCAATCCATGGTCTTCACTTCTGCCGGTTTTGCTAGTGCTTTAGCCATCTTGAAAACGGCGGGGCCGCAATGAGTCAGGAACACCGCTCATTTCTTGCCAGATGTGGCATCTTTTAAATTGTTGGTCTCCAGGAACATCGGGAAGCGGTCTATATACGAGTCCCAGTTTTCGGTTGCTGGGTCGAATGGAGCGGGTGGTATGGTGCTGCTCGTCATCTTGCCATCTGTTTCGTGCGGTCTTTTGCCACGTGCTCTCTCTTTGTCCGATATGTTCTAGTCAGCTCTATCATCTCCGAATCCCATTCTCGTCGCCAGTGTTAAGTCCTGGGCATGGGTGTAAAAACGGAGACAAGACATCGGACTGTGACTTCAACTCTTTATTTAACAAGAAAGACTGGAGCAGAAAACCTGGGCAGCAGTAGCTCTTTTATAGAGCTTGCTGCCATTAAACAACCAATGAACTGAGTCTATCACTTTCACAAGTGTCCAATCAGGGGCTTCCGTTAACAGCCAATCAGACTGGCCAAGCCTGACCAATCACGACTCGCTATTCACGGGCCAATAAGAATTGCAGGATTACAAGCCTGTTGTAAGATGAAGCTGTTTCGGTTGTATCGCTGTGATGGTTTAATCCATAACAAAGGGCAACATAGATGCTGAAGTTGTGACATGGAGGTCAAGACTAGCACAAGCAGCAGTATTTTGGAACAACTGGATAGAGAAGAAGGATATCTTCAGGCCAAATCCTGAATAGGTAATTGTTTGGTCTCCTGGACCCATTTGGAATTGGATGGCTGGCATGGAAGGATTTGAAAGTTTCCACCAGAACCATATTTTGTTTGGAAATGTAACAACATTCCATATATTTCCAAATTATTTTAATTTTTAAAAATCTTAAAGTCATGTGAAGCAAGGATTTTAACAGGTGCCACTGGTACTTCAATCCCCAAAGTCAGTGCATAATCTCAAGATTATGTTCTCTATGCAGCCAGAAGAAGATATTGAGACTTTTCTTCATGCAAGTCAAAGTAACTTGTACAAATGAGTCTTTTGTCATTTCATAGTTGACTGTAAAGTTGAATACTGAGCCCAAGGTAATATCTGGTTTTCACTTGCTACTTTGGCTTATTCTGTGTTTAGATGAACACATATACAATAAGTACACACACACACACACAAACACACACACACCAGAATCTCTGCTCAAAATTTTTGAATTTTTATGGAGACCAGAACAGAGATTCAGATTTTGTATTTCTCCTACTAGGGAAGGAGAAACTAGAAATATGCAGAGAGGATGTGAACAAAGTTATAAGAAAATTTTCCTTGCAAAAAAACATACATCATGTGAAAAGTGCACAATATGTAGCTGCAAACACATGTGAAAAGAATTGTGAAGGATTGTGGAGGGGTTAGAATGAATTTGAGAAAAATCAGCCTTGCAAAGAGCTCATAACTATTTAAAAATTTCTTTTCCTTTTCCCAATGAATATTTTTCCAAAAGCCATTTCCCCCCATAGTAGTTTAATTCCAAATGGCCTAGAGAAAAGATTAGTGTAAATGGTGGTTGGTAGAAGGGTTAATAAGCATTCATTCCTAACCTAGACACTTGCCTGTCAGCAGTGGCAGGCTGCAACCAGTTTAACAACCAGTTCTTTGAACTTGCATGCAGCATTAAAAAAACCCACCAATTTGAACCTCTATAGGGCAGCTCCGGTAAGTAGAACAGCTGAAGAGTGCGAAATCCACTGTGCCGTGCAAATCAGCTGAGCCAAAAAAAATGGAAATATAGGACAGGATAGGGTGGGAGCGGGTGGGCGGGGCCAGCTGATCGAACCAGTCCGAACCAGCAGCAACCCACCACTGCCTGTCAACTTTATTCCAATATACCACACATATTCTATTACTTTTTTTACTCCCCTTCCAGTAAGTATGCTAATTGTCAAGCAATAAAGAGACAGCCACAAAAAAACAAAGTCAATAGCTGCCTTCTGGCCCTATTTAGGGTGATCCATTCACTACTGGGGGTTCCTAGTTGCCACAAGCATCTACAGGTCTGCAGTAAGGAGTGTTGGTGGATAAAGTTATTTGGATTTGCTCTAAGTTGATCTTGTACATTTGCAGTTACTACTTGAAGACCCACCACCCTATTCTCTTCTGGGATGCCCTTCAGATAGTCTCTTATTCCATAGGAACCTTACTTTTGTACTATTGCAATGTGCTCTGTATGGGTCTACCCCAAAAACCATCTGGAAGTTATAGCTCATCCAGAATGCAACAGCATAGGCAGTAACAGGTATTATTTCCTGACCTGCATTGGCTTCTGTTGACTTCTGGTGGCAATTTTTTGGACTACCTATCTCCAGTTGTTTTTGCCCATCCTGCATGATTGGGAAAAGTGGGTTCCTTCATTTAAATGCTGCCATCTTGCAAGACAGAGGAAGTGTAGCTTCTCTGTCACAGGCTCTAGTCTTTGGAATAGCAATACATACATACATACATACATACATAGTTCCCACTCTTCAAATGTTCTTTAAATGTTCTGAAGATCTGGGTGTTTGTGGAGTTACTGTCTTTTACTTTTTGGGGTGTTTTTATGTGGTTTTGTCATTTTTTAAAACAAAAATTGTAAGCCTTCCAGAGTCTTTTTTTGGAGGTGGGTGGCTTCAAAATCAAAACATCAATCAAATGAATGACATTAGAACACTCTTTTTCCCAAGATCCAGACTAGGGAAATATACTTCAGTAAAGTATAAAAGCTGTTCAAGTTGAAATAGTTTCCCCACTCATACTCAAATGAACTTCTTTGCCTTTCCTGCACATTTATCTGTGTAGCAAACCTTATTTTGTGAATTAAATCAATAGTTGATGACCATTCAATATAGTTGTATTGCTTGAACTTATTGATTTTGGATGCCATCACTATGCAAAAACTGTTTCTAATACTGGTGTAATCTGCAACATGTCCTGACTTACTCCAAAAACTTCAACCTCATTTTATTTTTTGAACATTTGAGAACACTTAAGGTTTAATTTTTTAAAGAAATAAAACAGCAACATCATATTCACTTTAAGGCATAGAATTATTTTCCTTTTTTAACCACCAAATTAATTCTAACAATATTACACATACCTTCACAGAAATAAGTCCCATAAAATTAAAGTTTCCTCTCAGATAAGAGGAAAAATTAAGGAAAAAATGAAACATGACAAAACTACATAAGGCTGCAGCCTTAGAAATTAACAAGTAGCTTCCATTCTATCCAGGAAAGTTTATATGTGTGTGTCAAAATATCATGATGGTGACCATAATTGCACTATTGAAACCCCACGTTTAAGAGTGTTATACATGTGATTCAGGTTAAAAAGGAGGCAGGACTTTACGTGGTCATGTCTGCTATCATGATTTTTTTTTTTTTACTTTTCATTCATGAAGATACATACTCCTTTCCATGGTCCATGTATATATGTTAATATTTCATCTTCTTATGGAAATTTTTTTTCAAACAAAAAAAATCATAAAATACAAATTGCTCAGTTATCCAAAATAATACAAAGTGGGCTGGTTTCACAATCCTTAGTTGATAGATTTTTAATTACAGATGACTTTGGGCTCCAGCTGTGACCACTAAATTGCTTTTCTGAAATTTGAGCACAAGTGTAGATATTTATTTTCAGCAAATGAATCCTCAAATAGGACATAGTTCATCAAGACTGGATTAAAGTAAAAACTGTATCTCATTCAAAAAAAGCTGAACAAATTTACTCAGACCCTAGAAATATTTTCAAAAAAACTCTCCACAGATCTGAATAACTGTGTTTTGTGTTTGTACTTCAGAAAGAGAGAAAATAATAATAACAAAGCTTTCTTGGATCTGCATAGATAGTATTTTATATTATAGCACTATTATATATTCTCTGTTAATTATGTTTGTTTAGAAATATGAGCATGGAGTAATCAGGAATATTTCCATTGCCATTCATAAACTTAGAGAGAGAAAAGTTTCCGAGAAATGAATACTAAGACTTTTGTTATTCCTCACAATCCGCAAACATCCTCATATCCTTTGCTTAGTAACTGGGGAGCCCAACCAGCCAAGTTTTGTTCTTCTCCCATTGTCAGGACTTGGGATAAATATACAACCATGTCTGCCAAATGCTGATTGCTTTCCCTCCTTTTTCCCTTTCCCTCCCATCCTCTCATAGTTGTAAAAGGCCAAATCTGTCTGTCTGTCTATCTATCTATCTATCTATCTATCTATCTATCTATCTATCTATCTATCTATCTATCTATCTATCTATCTATCTGATGATATTCTTGAAGGCTTTGGAAGCCTGACTGTTTTCTCAGTACTTGGACAGGCCCTTGTCAAATGCTATTTTTTCCTATATATAGTTATTGTTTGGATGGATATTATTTGATATAATTATAATGTTAAAATTGATACCCGTCTGCAAAGAAAAGGATGAAAAAAAGCCAGAAAAAAAATGGAATTAATGATCTCACCTCATCTTAACAGAACATACCTGTTTGTCAAGTCTTATGAGCAAAATCATTACACAATACAATCAGAAATTTTCCAAATAAGCTGGGTGTTTATTGGAGGTATTTTTTATTCCATTTTAATGAAGCTATGTAATCAGCACATCATAACTATGGTAGAAAGCTGTAGCTGGGCAAAATTTGTCCAAATGAAGGTGATGATTATGTCAAGGAATTTGGAACAGTTGAAAGCTATATAGACATTTCTGCATTATGAATTACCCTTTATCAGGAGCACTTTGTAGAAAAAAATGTGATACTAGGATTATATTATTCAAGACTGCATTGGACATGCATTTTGTCTATATGTTACCTCCTGTAACCAAGAGAAAACAGAATAGTTAAAAATGGACATAACCTCCACCAATTACAGTGTTTACCTTTGAAATGTTTCCAATATTTTTTAGTTCAAAAAATATTTCTGTGAATGAAATATTTTTATATTTAAAAAAAAAATACCATGGGTGACAACAAAAGAAAGGAAGGAAATTGGTGTATTTGCAGCTTTGATGGAATCATTGTTTTAAACCTGCTATAAATGTGTTTTGACAGTTATTATGCAATAAAAAGAGAATTAATTAAACATTTTAACAATTTTATATGGCTTAGGTTGAAATCCTAACATTCTGTACCTCCAATATAGTACCTGGGAGTGACACAAATCCATGCTTTTCTTGGGCCAATTAAACTTGCTTCCCTACCTGATTTAATTTAGAAAAATGTTAGTCAGTATGAATGTACATTAGTCAGTTGTAAATATATATGTAACATTCTGTATTATCCTTACTTAATTATAAATGTCTGTCTGATGCCTGAAAGAAATATCAGATGGCTAAAATAAAATAGAAACTTTGCCGGGCATGTTGGAAACAAAGACCACTAATATTTGTACATTACACAATCATAGAAGACACCAGAACAAAATCACTTATAAGAACTATATGTATCTCCTAAGTTTCAATCTTCCTAATATACATATTAATATATTCCTTAATGATCTTATAGTCTGCTCTTTTTCTAACTAATCACATACAACTGCTATAATAATCAGCTTTCTTACATTTCTGAGTCTTATATACCTGTCAGTGGTTAAAAACAACAACAAATGAATAAAAAATTATATATAACCCATTATATATAATATATCCAGAACCTTTACATAATGCCTATGTATATTTTTGTAAATTCAGATGTTCCATCTTATTTTATTTTCAATCTCCTAAGACAGTACTGCCCATAAGCCTGATCCTTTTTTTTCCAACTGCATGGACCCCTGATAAAATTTGGCAACAAAAGAAAAGAACAGAACAAGAGAGGAAGTTATGCTGGAATATTAGTTAAGACCCAAGATGCATATGTTAATGTATAAGTAATGCATCGTTTAATTCTTCCCCCTCCCCCGAAAAATGGATTCCTCTTCTTTTGCTGTACACACACATACACACACAATGTATATGTGTATGTGTGTGTGTATATATATATATATAAAATCTCCCAAAGCTTAATGTTGCGATTTCTTTGTCACCAGCTTCTTGCCAATTACGCAGTGTTAACTCCAAAAATCATGCTATCAAGCTACCTTGATGCATGGTGTTCACTCACTGACATGAATATGATGGCTGTATAGTGTGGTTGGTTCCTCTGTTGGAACTGTGCTCCTGTGGGGATATTAGCATTTGGAATTGCATAGTAAAGTCATTCTTCAGCTCTCAAGGGCATGTGTCTGAACTTGCATGGAAGATCTCATCCTTGCATTTTTTTTTCTCCCTCTGTGATAAATGAGTGTGGTGTAATGAAAATCACAATATTTTTTATTGCCAGCCGTTATCCCCAGAAAAAAAAAATTTACTGCAGGCTCTTTTTCTGGGAGATGAAAATGTACTCTGCACTTCATTTCAATATGGCCAGAATGTTATGGAGGTCAAAGCTTTCTTTTCAAAGTGGAGATTAAAAAAAAAAACAATATGTTTAATTAAAAGTCAAAGCTTTGTGGTGCTTCAGTGGTGCTTGAATGTTCAAGGTTTTGGTACTGTTCTCTACTCCCCACTTGGATTTGAAAAGAAGAGACTTAATATGAAAATACAGAAAGCTAATTTCAGGCTGTCAGACATGTTTTTTTAAATACATTCTTTGTGTATAATTGACACAAAAGATTCTACAAAATAGCATTTGGTGTTTTAGGGCTTAGGAAGTGCTTTATACCAGAATATCCTTCCTTCCTTCCTTCCTTCCTTCCTTCCTTCCTTCCTTCCTTCCTTCCTTCCTTCCTTCCTTCCTTCCTTCCTTCCTTCCTTCCTTCCTTCCTTCCTTCCTTCCTTCCCACCTTCCTTTCTCTATTTCTTTCCTTCCTTCCTTTTGTTCTTCCTTTTGTTCTTTCTTTTCTCTCTAAAATTTCTTTCTCTCTCAACCCCTCCTTCCTCCCTCTTTGCCTCTTTGCCTCTCCCTCTTTACCTAGTGCAGTTCACAGGTATTCCTAATAAATAATGCAAAATAATATATTAATCCATGAAAACTAATATTGGCACTTATGACTCCAGAGGCAAGCCAAAAGACTATCAGAAGAGACAGATTTTTTCCCAGCTTCTGGAAAGACATGTCAGTGAGGAGTGCCTAACTTCAGATCTCTTCTCTCACAACCTCCTGGAGTGGGAGATTCTTGGTTGAAAATTCGGATACATTTTTTTGCATTGCGCTCAGCAGCACACTATACAGCAGGGGTGTCAAACTCGATTTGATTGAGGGTGTCAAACTCGATTTGATTGAGAGCCACATTAGGGTCGTGTTTGATCTTGGCAGGGGTGGGTGCACAGGGGCATGGCCAGTTTGGCATCACTTATTGAGGCTCTGCTTTCAGCTGTAACGGCCTCCTGCAGCCCTCTGCCAGCAAAAAAATTATTTTTATTTTGTTTGTTTTTAGTTTAGTTTAGTTTGTCAAGCATGTATGAGAAAACAAGCATAAGTATGAACATAACATATAAACAAATAAATATAAACAGGTATATACATAAGTATATACATAATAAATGAGTATGAATAAATGGGAACAGTAGGACAGAGACAGTAGGCACTCTGGCATGCTTATGCACACCCCTTTACAGACCTCTTAGGAATGGAGTGAGGTCCAGGGTAGGCCTCACCCCTTAAGGTTAAAGTTTTGGGGTTTGAGGATGTAACAACAGAGTCACCACTCTGTTGCTGAAGTCATATTTTCTACAATCGAGTTTGGAGCGGTTTACTTTGAGTTTGTATCTATCATTTACCCATGTGTTATTGTGGTTGAAGCTTGAAGTAGTGGAGCTTGGCTCTGTTTTCACTGGCAGAGGGCTGCAGGAGGCCGTTGTGGTCAAAAGCAGAGCCAGGGAAGGCTGCGTGTGGCCTCCCCAAGCTCCATTTTCACTAGCAGAGGGTTGCAGAAGACTGGTGCAGCTGAAAATGGAGCCTGGGAGGGCCATGTGCAGTCTTCCCAACCTCCATTTTTGCTGGCAGAGGCACTACAGACTGGTCCTTCATTGTTTCCAGGTTGGCCCATGGGCCAGATTTAAGCACCCCATGGGCTGGATCCAGCCTGTGGGCCTTGAGTTTGACACCCCTGCTATACAGCTTCTGTGACAATACACTAATCTTGAGACTGGTCAAGAAATGCACATGCTACTGCATTTTTGACCAACTGAAGCATTCACTGTTCTTCGTAACATTATATTATGATCTTAAATATCATTTTTGTTTTTTGTTTTTGTTTTGGAAAAAGCAGCTGCTGTATTTGTTTGTATCTATTCTCTATTACAGAAATGTTTTTGGGAACCCAGGCTCCCTTGGCTAAAAAGTTGGATATGAGCACTGCTGCCCTCCCCCCCAGAGTCGGACATGACTATACAGGGAAAACCATTACCTTATTACAGCTTCTTTGGCTATATCAGACTCCTGAAGGATTTGTCACTCATAATCCCAATCAAGAACAATGTTTCTTCATTGTTCTTGATAGCCTGATTCCTCGTGATTGATTAGTCATCATTTACATTTGTATGCCACTTCATCAGAATCTCAATGTGACGTACTTTAATAAAAACAAGAAAATAATAGTTAAAACAAAAATCTATAAATAAGAAAAAACCTACCTTCTTCATCAAGAATGTTAAAAGGGAGATATCACCAAGACTATAAATAAATGAATAGTTTAGCTTGGAAGTGAGGAACTGTATTTCACAAGTTTAGATATATGTGTGTAGGATGAGCCCAGTACCTGTATGGAGTTAGTTAACACATTAAAAAATTGTGAGCAGAAGGCAAATATCAAGAGTGATTTTTTCCCATTCAAAAATGGTGATAAATTCAGTAGCCCTGCATATAATTTTTTTTATTACAGAGAATGGTAAATACCATATTGTACATGTGTTAGGAATATGCAGGAAAAAATAGGTTCAAATCTCTATATTTGGTGGTTCTTATAGGGTATTTTTTAAGGACTTAAAAACAATGCTCCTGAACATGAAAATATTTTTCTCTCTCCATTTTTTTCTGTGATAATTTTGGTTTATTACCCAGTCAGCAGAACAAATACGATTTGTATGAGTGATTGCCTCTTGCATTTGTATGTATATTTAATCAGCAGAAACATCAGAACTGTGTGCATAAGTCTGGGTGTGAATGTATGTTCCAAAACTGTATGGATCTTCCTGCATTCACCATGGCTCAAAACTACTCTGAGATACTTTATAAATCCACAAATTTTATGGGATGGGTCATAAATAGGTCATATATTGGTTCATATATTGGAAATAGGTCATAAATGGGTCATATATTGGAAACAATTATCTAAAGCTCTGTGACATAGCCTTCTGAATCAGGGCTGGGATTCAATTTTTTTAACAACCAGTTCTGTAGGCCTGTCTTAGTTGGCGGGTGTGGTTTGGTGGTCATGTGACTGGGTGGACATGGCTTGGTGCTCATGTTATTGGCTGGGCATGGCCAACTCAATATCACTCACACCGAGGCACCATCTCCTTGCCTGGCCTCTCATGACTGTGGGGATGCTGCAACAATCGTAAGTGTGAAAAATGGTCATAAGTCACTTTTTTCGGTGCCATTGTAACTTTGAATGATCACTCCACACAAGCTAAGTACAAGCAAAGGAGGGGGGAAAAACTCCAGAGAAGTTCCATAGGAAGTCTAGTCCTGCCAAGAATGTAATAAGGGTTAACAGAGAGGCAGTTTCTAAAAGCAACACCAGAATGTTTCCTTCCTGCCTTCCTTACAGGATTAGGCCAGTAATTTCTGTTGAGGTAATTCCCTGTTAGGAGAATGAGTGCACACAGGGAGACGTAGTGAGAGTGATGTTGAATAACACACGACCAGCACACAGATACATTGAATAGTAAAATGTAGGTTTTACTTCCAGTAAACAGCTAAGCAAAGTCCAACAAACAGTCCAAGTCATACACGGTTAAAGCAGTCAGTATTCAGTCCAGGGATAATCCAAAAATCAAATTCCAGTATCATAAACAGTTCAGTAACAGACTTACAGCAATCCAAGGAGAACGATGATCAGCAACAGCCAATAAGGAAAAAATGCAGGAACCAAGAACATCAGAACAACTAGCAACTAACAACAACAGAACAGCAATTAGGAAACCAGGTTTCTGGCTCCATCTTATGGCTGTTTGAGGAACCACATCCAATTACAATTTTATCATTGATGACTTCCGGTTTGAGCTTCTTCAGTGACAGACCGAAACCTCATCTTTGTAAGGCTTCAATCCGCGCTCACCGCTGGAGCGCCCCGAGCCGGCTGGTTTCGGGGCTAAGCCACTCCATAAAGGTGGTGAAGAGGGGGGAGACTGCCAGCAGGGTTGAGGAGAGCTGCATCTCTCCTCCCCAGCCAGCCATTACTCCCTTTCCCGAAGGTGGTTGCAGTGGTGGTCAGAAATGGCCACCACAAAGAAGAACTTGACCAGAAAAGAATGTGCAAGAGGAAGATAAGAAGAAAAAGTTTTGGTTGACCGGGTCAAACAGCAAAAGCAACAAGGTACCCTGAAATTGAAACTGTTAAAAAACAATAACATTGTTCCCTAAGAAGATTTTTAAGCTGCGAAGGAGAGAGAAAAGGGAAAAGATTTGGTTTTCTCCTTTTCCTATACTGACAGCTAAGAGACTTAAGCAAGAAATTGGAAAAAAATCCACTTTGACATCAATAGGCATTTAATGCTGAAAATAAAAAGTCAAAGGGATAATAAAGATTTCTGGATAATTAAAACTTTGCTTTTGAAAACAGGAAAGGAGAGAAAAAGAATAAAAGGGTAGGATCTGGAAGGGAGGAGACTGACTGGAATTAAAAAAGAACTTACAGCAAAATCTTAACAAGACTTCCAAAAGATACATTCTAACTGAAATATCACAACAAAAACCCCAGGAAGAGAAAGTCGAAAAAGAAATAAGAAGATATAACTCAGGACTATATGGATTACTTGATGATTTCTGGATTCTTGGTTATTATATTTAAATGGCTAAAATCAATCGGGTGGTTGTTTAAAACTGTTTAAAATGGCTCCACTTTTAGAAGAACTGAAAATGGAACTTAAAAAGTACAAAGAAGATGCACAAGAAAGGAGAGGTTCTTTTGGCTTCGTATTTCAGTTTTTAGAAATGGAGATTTGGAATTATGAGAAACAACAAGAAATGCCTGCAGAACAAGAAGATTGTGTCAAAGAAGAAGCCATCTTTAATGAACAAGTAATCTTTGGTGGGGAAAAAAAAGAAAGGGGGGAAAGAGAATGGAAAGTTTAAGATTGGGAAAAACACCCCCCCCCAAAAAAATAGAGTGAAAAATAAGTATAAAATCAGAAAGCAACAGAAGAGGGAAATGCAGAAGAGAGAATTAGAAGTAGAGAGACAAGGGGGTAAAAAGGGGAGGGAGAAGATGAGAGGGAAGAAAGAAAGGAAAAGAAGTTATAAAGGACAGGAACAAAATAGAGAGAAACAGGGCCTATTTAGAGATAATGGGTGAAAATTTAATGGAAAAGGGGATTCTGCAAAGGTACATAAGATAGTATTGTTATATTAGAAACAGAAATAATTTTAGAAAATATGAAACAATGTATGATTAAAATGTTTGATAAAATAGCTATCGTAATTCAGTGGAATGCTTGTCAATAAATAAATGTAACAAAATGAATATTTAATGATTTACAAAACATATGTGAAGAGAAATAAGGGAAAAATTAATTATGGAGATTATATGTGTTTTTAAGGAAGTATGATCTTTAATTGAAAAGAAGTGTTAAAGATGTTAAGATTTTAATGATTATTAATGATAGAACTGAATTGGAATGGAATGAGAGTTTATAATTACATATATTTACAATCTTTTTACTTTAAAGAGTATAGTGTGTATTATAAGAATGTACCAAGCAGAATTCGATTGGAAATTATGTATTATGTATTATATTGAAAGTCATAAACTTAAGGTATATATTGAAGTTTAAATAAGAGTTGAATGGATGTAATTTAAAGATATGAAGGTATCATACTCCAATTAGTAACTACAGGAAAAAAAAATCTGTTTAATGAGAAAAGATAATATGAAATTGAAACAGAACAGACAAAAGTATAAATATAATGATTTGAACTGAGATGAGATAATCAAAATAAATTGAGAAAATTAAAAGAGGGGAAAAACTATATAGAAAATGTAAAATAGTATAAAATATGGAATAGAATACAAAAAGTAGCATGAAATTGAGTTTTGTGTCTGTATAAAGAAGTTCAACCCGGGACCATGCTATTTTCAAAAAAGATGTTTTACTTGTATTTTGTATGTGTGAAAACCCAAATAAAACTTTATTTTTTTAAAAAAAGTGTGTAGATAACTTAAATTTGGTTTTCTGTCATGCCAATGAGTGAATAGCAATTCACCGGTTGTTGTGTTCACAACATTGTTTAATACAGGGTTGCTACACATTATGGCCTCACCCCACAGTGTTTCAGGCAAACCTGAATCAGATAACATAGTGCAAGCTGTGGCTTGTAATATTTGCCCTCTTCATTCCACAAATGAGTTATGTTGTGGCCTGTAAGGTGCAGAATGTTTATGCTCGACACCAGCCTATTTTAACATAGTTTGGAATCTATTGTTAATAAACTCAGTCCCATTATCAGTAACTAAAATAATTACCCTATGTTTCATTTTTCTCTCTGCAAAACTTAGCCAATTAAAGAAATGTTGGAATGTTTCTGTTTTGTTTTTCATGAGATAGCAGAAACCGTACCATGAGTAATGGTCCATTATACTCAAAATATAGCAGGCTCCTCCCAAACTGGGTTTTTTTTAGGACCAATTATGTCAGTAAACACAATCTCTAAAGGTTCTTTGATCTTAAACCCATTCGGTCTGTTTGCTGGAGTAACCTTGCTTTTCTCCTGGTTACAGGCATTACAGTTTAAATACTTGCTACAGGGTTTTAATTTTACTCCCTCTGCCAATTTAACAGTTTGTTTCAACATTTTGAAATTAATGTTTCTCAGACGTCTATGCAGTAAATGTATATATTCGTCATGTATATACATGTATATATTCATCATAAACCAAGTTAGCCATCTGCAACTGGTCATCATGTATCACATATAAATCATTCTCTAAAGTAGCAGTAACACTTTTACCCTCTTTCTCTATTATACAGTTATCTCCCCTAAAGGTTACTACATAACCAATATTAACTAAAGCCCTTACTGATAACAAATTAAATTTCAGTTTAGGTACATATAACATAGATAAAATGCTCATTTACACATGAACAATATGCAGTACCTTCACCAGATACTTTCATCTTCCATCCATTTGCCAATGATACATGTTGCTTACTCGAGGACATCTTTACAAATCTCTCTCTATTTCTAGTAATGCACTGCAATGCTCCACTATCAACTGCCCACAAATCATGGTTTACAGTTGAATTGTTAGACATAGCTAAATTAACATTCTTCTTAGCTTTCTGGTGATTACCAGTATTCTGTTGTTTTCTCTTCTTACAGAATCTAGCTATATGTCCCCTAGCCCCACAAGAAAAACATTTCCTAACATTATAGGCATTTGAACACAAATCCTCTTCTTGTGGTTGTTTCTTTCTCAGTTGGTCCTGATCCAGCCGTCTTCTTGTCTCTTCTAACAACCTTCCAGTTATGTCAGTCAATGTCAGTTTATCTCTCAGCAGGACTTCTAGTGAAGATACATAATCATCATAACTTTCATCCAACGAGGAAAGAATGATGCAAACTTGATGCGGCTCTGAAAATATCAGTTCCTTTTCATGTAGCTCTTGAATAGTTCTTTTCATGAAGTTCAAATGAGCTAACATATCTCCACCTTTCAGAAGACGTGCTCTAAACAATTTACGTGTAAGATGTATGTGTGCACCTACACTGTCACGAACATAAATCCTCTTCAAATTCTCCCAACACATAGCAGCAGACTCTTCTCCATGAATATGGACTAGCTGCTGGTCACTCAGTGTTAGTCCAATTATACAAAGAGCTCGTTTTTTGTTCCATTTAAAGTCAGCAAGCTTCTTGGCATCGTCCTCATTATTTGGATCCCAAGCATTTGCATCTGGTGGGTCTTGGGTGACCAGCAATTCCTAACAATTTCTTCTAACAACCGATTTTCCAAACTGCTTAGAATGTTAACAACAGGTTGTAGCAAATAGATGTGAACTGGTAGAATCCCACCCCTGCTTCTGATGATGACAATGATTTTTTTAATCTAGAACTAATTAATTCAAGCTCAAATGAAACAGGTGAAGTACAATGTGATAGAGAAGTGACAAGATTAGATGCTCTGAATGATAAAACCTCTCGGTACTTTACAGGGCCATCTTCTCTATGACTTGTCTATTCCTCCAGTAGATGTACCCTGTAATCTTTTTTAGTAGTTTCCCAATTTTGTGAGGTGAAAAGCACAGGGGAAGACAAAAAATGTTTTTCACCAATAAAAATACTGTAGAACAGCTTCCTGAGCTCAGGTTAGGATCCACATTACTGCTTTCTGGAAGCTGATAAAAATGAAATGATTTTGGAGGACATAAAAAGATTGAAAAATTGTTGTATATATTTTTATGTTGTATTTTTATTCCCATCTCTTTGCATTTTTGCTTGGATTTTCTGTGTAACAACAGCAGTCCATGTAAATTACTATCTATATAAATACAATAAAGAAACATAGAAATAAATTTATTTTTGCTCAGTTATCAAAAAGCCCAGCATTCTTTCATTCTAATTAGCCTCACCCAACACTAGCTGAGTCTTAACAATATAAGAACATACAGAGAACTATACTAGATAAGGTCAGCCTTCTCTTCCCAGAAAGGCCAACAAACTGGTTATGATTGCCTTTGTAATGGCTGAGTCTAATATCAGCTTGTCTTCCTTTGACTTTCATGTAACTCATTCTTACACTGGCATAACAAACTGATAATAATGCAAAGATATGAGATCTTTTTGATGGAGTAAAAATAGAAAACAAACATGAGGTGAGTAAAATTTGAATGTTACAATCCAATTCTGTGCCTACATACATGCTTGGAAGTAAGTCTCTGTTCTTTACTTGGTTTACTACAACATAAATACACACAGGCTGATGGCATTACTGGTTTTTCCATGGACGTTAATACTTGGTAGATTTTTTTTTTAAAATTGTACTTTCTGTGTGAATGCTTTGGACAGGCCTAATTATAGCATCTGCCTAACTTTCTGTCCTTCTGTTTCAAAAATGTCCATCAAGTCAATGGCTCTTTGCCATTGTTTAGATTCAGAACAAAAACCATGGGCTGTGGACTCAGGGACAATGTGCAACGGTAAGAGCCCTCTAATTTAATAAACAGTAATAATAAGGCAACCCACCTGGTTATTGCAATATAAAATCAGCCTGAAATTTACTTTGATTTACTACTAATCCACTGAGAGTTTCAAGCATTTGTCAGAAAATTTAATGCAAGCTTTGAAATTCAGAGGCGGCTCTTCTTTGCCTTACAAATTCTCTGTGCCTCGTGGGATTCTCAGAAACTATTAACATCTTTTATTTAACGTAATAAGCACTAAAGATAGGGATATAGCCATGAGATAATAGCCTTTGTGAAATCACTAGGAGTGCTGGGGTGAATCGATGGGTACTCAACATAATGACAAGATCATCGGCTAATGCGTACTTTTATTGAGATTTAATATTCTAATCACTTTTCCAAGAAATCATCTTTACACTGAAAAGCATGGGCAGCCTCAGAGTACAAATGTTAAAACAATATTATTTTACTCCTGTAGCATTGTAGATAATTAATTTTCGTAGCAAGCAATGTAAGGCCTGTTTTAGGCTAAATTTAAATTGACAAGTGTTTTTAAAGGGTTTTTTTTCCTATGGAGCTATGAGTCAAGTGAATTCAGAATCCTTCAAGCTATATAATTATGATAAAAGAAATATGGTGGAGTCCTTAAGACACCAATAGAATATAATTTAAATATGAATCTAGAAAAAGAATGTTTCAGTCTACTTGCTTGGTGATGTGTGTGTGTGTGTATGTGTGTGTGTGTGTATTCGGGGTGGGTTTCCCCCAGTATAACAACCAGTTCCATGATCGCGTTTATATATATAAAACATGCGATAGTAGAAGACAAAGTTATTGGCATAAAAAATTATAATAATCTAGATTCTCAATAAAATTTATTGTAAGAAAGAAATTGGGCTATGCAGCATTTCAGATTTGATCTCCAAAATGTGCTTTGCCTTGTGTAGAAAATTGAATCAATAGCACTCCAAAGCCCCAGTAAGAAATGTAATTTTATGTCACTTCACTACTCAAGAGATAATCTCTGATTTAGCCCTAACCTTTGAAAGCGTAAGGAAATATCTTACAATGAAAGTCACAACAAACATAGCTTCATTTTCTTTACTCCATATATTTATGGCTACCAATTCACAGAAACATGAAATCTGAGGTAATTGGCATTAGTCCAACAGCTTTTGACTTTGAATTATCCACATTTTTATTTTAGACAAAATCTGACAGTAACTGCACAAAATACAGTCAATTATGTTAGTGTCCAAATGGTTGGGTGCTGGCTTCACCATTAGAAAGATAAAAGTTGAAAGATTGGTTCTACCTCTTCAAGCCAGGCAACTTTCAAATGCTCCTTTTTGTCAAGTCACTAGCCCAGCATTGCCAGAAGTGTTCAGTACCAATACAATTGTCATTTCTTGTAAAGAGGTTGCTTCAAAGGCCAGACTCAGATATATCTTTGGCCTTTATGGGCCAAACTAGAAGGAATCATTAATGTTCTCAGAGTCATATTATACACCTCTATAATCTATCTATCTATCTATCTATCTATCTATCTATCTATCTATCTATCTATCTATCTATCTATCTATCTATCTATCTATCTGTTGTGTATACAGTAATTTAATAAAGGTCTGAGCTTGAGGTAAAGTGCAGGGTTCAGGCCCTGCACTTCTGATTGGCTATCAGGCAGCTCGACCAGGATTGGTCAGCTCTAACGGACCTGATTGGTCCTTAACTAAGAGTTCCTATTGGTTAAAAAGAGCTAGCGTTCCTAGTTCGTTATTGGTTGAAACATACAAAAGATGCCTATATAAGGCAGAGTTAACGGTTCTTGTTAGTCTAGTCACAATGCAAATAAAGAGCTGAAGTTCACTGTTCCATGATTGTCTCCAGTTATTTCGACCCATGCCCAGTACTTAACACTGGCGACGAGGGTGGGATGTGGAGATGCCTGAACCGAAGAACCGAGAAACGAATACTGAGCACGTGAAAGACGACGCCAAAAACGGAAACCATGTCCGTCGGCATCGTACCACCCGCTTTGTTTGACCCAAATCAGGAGGATTGGGAATCCTACATGGATCGTTTTCAAATGTTTCTCGAGACGAACAACCTTAAAGACGTGACACCGGCAAAGAAAAGAGCGTTATTCTTAACGCATTGCGGTCCGGCCGTCTTCAAGATGGCCAAAGCACTCGCTAAGCCACGAGAAGTGAAGGCCATGAGCTGGTACGACCTCGAACCGATCCTGAAAGGCCACTACACGCCGACTGTGCCTACGCTCATGAGATGCCACGAGTTTTATCAAAGAAACCAACAAAAGGGAGAAAGCGTGGCCGATTTCGTGGCGGACCTCTGAAATTTGGGCGGCCTCTGCGGGTTCACCGACTTGGAAGAGGCACCGAGAGATCGAATAGTTCTGGGACTAGATGCACCAGCCGTGCAAAGCAAGCTGATGGCGAAAGGCGACATCAGCCTTGCTGACGCCATCGCCGCCGCGGTTGCGGCTGAAGCGACCAAGAAGTTGGCTGCACAGCTTCGAAAAACCCGACACCCTATACCGCCAACGACCGGGGACGTCCCTACTAGCGCAGACGAGAAGGCCGCCACCACGCACCATGAGGAGCTCTCTTTGTCATCAGACAGTGACGAAGAAGAGGTCCACCGACTGCGGTCCGATCGAGACCATCGTCCGAAGTCCTTACGTCCTTGCGCTGGCTGTGGAGCCAACCATGCCAGGTCCAAATGCAAATTCCGCGACGCGCTCTGCCACGAGTGCGGGAAACGAGGCAACATCGGCCGGGTCTGCCGCAGTCTGCTAGGCCCAACGCAGGCCTCTAAGGGGGCTAACTACCGCCAATCGACAGGAAGCCGTCCTGTTAGGTGAACACCAGTAAACCACTCCTACAGAAATCCAGCCACGCAGAGAGAAGAGGCTCACAATACTATCACTATCGGTCATGCCTCCGCATTGGACGCGAAGAAAATCTGAGTCACCGTAGCCATCAAGAACCAGCCGTGCCTCATGGAAGTTGACTCGGGATCATCCCTCTCGATGGTGTCGTGGAAAACACTCAAGCAACTTATCCCCACAGTCCAACGCCAAGACCNGCGCCACTTGGCATTGAAGTGGCCGGCGTAAACCGGATTGGCGGTTGCGACTGGGAGGAGGATCTTATTTCTGAGTTCAG
The DNA here is from genome assembly GCA_004319985.1 of Emydocephalus ijimae. Taxonomy (NCBI): domain Eukaryota; kingdom Metazoa; phylum Chordata; class Lepidosauria; order Squamata; family Elapidae; genus Emydocephalus; species Emydocephalus ijimae. The sequence goes on along the minus strand of BHEV01009650.1, from coordinate 1,712 downwards.
TGATGTCTTTGGGGACAGTTTAGGCGAGTATAAGGGGACCCTGATCTCATTCAGCCTAGACCCCAAGGTAGCATCCATTCGATTAAAGCCCCATCGAGTTCCATTCACACTAAAAGCGAAAATCGATGAACAACTCGACAAATTGATTGCTCAAGGCGTACTAAAACCCATCGATCACTCGCCATGGGAAACTCCGATTGTAACCCCCATTAAGCCTGACGGGTCGATTCGAATTTGTGGGGACTATCGGGCCACTCTGAACCACGCCTTGCAACAGAATGCATATCCAGTCTCTGTGGTTCAACACCTCCTCCATTCCCTGGGGGACGGGAAGGTTTTCGCTAAATTAGATTTAGCTCAAGCCTACCAACAATTGCCCGTGGATCAAAAAACGGCACAGGCCCAAACGATTGTGATGCACCGGGGTGCCTTCAAATGCACCCGGCTGCAGTTCGGTGTTAGCGTAGCCCTAGGGATATTTCAGAGCCTCATGGAGAGGTTATCACAGGGAATCAAGGGCGTGTTCCCTTAGTTCGATGATGTGCTGATAGCGGCTCCTACAAAAAAAATTCTGCAGCACCGTTTAACATGTGTTCTTAAAAAATTGCAAGAGGCCGGACTCAGGGTAAAAAAAAATAAGTGTAAATTGTACGCAGACAGTGTTGGGTTTCTTGGGTACAGGATTGATAGCCAAGGTATACACCCTACCGAAGGTAAATTAAGAGCGATCAAGAACGCTCCCAGGCCATGTAACAAAGTTGATCTCCAGGCGTTTTTAGGCCTCATCAATTTTTATAATGTGTTTTTACCGCACAAAGCAACTGTCGCTGAACCGTTACACCGGTTATTAGATAAGAAGGCAATGTGGGTTTGGGGTTATCGTGAAGAACAAGCATTTCAAAATGTTAAAAAACTGCTCACATCTGACGCAGTACTTATGCAGTATAACGAGACTTTACCGTTGGTCATCACTTGCGATGCATCCCCCTTCGGTGTAGGCGCCATTTTGAGCCACGTGCTGCCTAANTGGACAAATTGATAAAGAAGCCCTTGCAATTGTCTCTGCTGTGAAGAAATTTCACGAATATGTGTATGGAAGAGTTTTCACAATTGTTACTGACCACAAACCGTTGCTTGGGATAATAGCCGGGGACAAGCCAACCCCCTACATATTATCCCCTAGGATGACCCAATGGTCAGAATTTCTAGCTGCGTATAATTATTGGCTGCAATATCGCCCGGGAAAAGCCATTTCCCACGCCGACGCACTGAGCCGAGCACCGCTTCCAGAGACTCTCGACGATCCAGCACCAACGGCAACCACGTTGCAGATAGAAGCACTCAACTCACCACCCATGACCGCACGAGACATCACGAGAGAAACTAGATGAGACCACACCCTAGCCCAAGTCTTAAGCTGGGTAGAACGGGGATGATCATTGGACCGAGTCCCAGATGACTTCGCACCATTCAAATCGTGACAAACTGAACTGTTCTCCCAGAAAGGTTGCATCATCTGGGGNCAGAAAGGTTGCATCATCTGGGGTGATAGAGTTGTGATCCCAGAACGACTCCGAAAGACACTATTGCAAATGCTACACGAGGGCCACCCTGGCATTGTGCGCATGAAGGCGCTTGCACGAAGCGACGCCTGGTGGCCGGGAATGGATCGCCAAATCGAACAGTGGGTTAAAGTTTGCCCAAATTGCCAA
>BHEV01009649.1:0-11082 GCA_004319985.1 Emydocephalus ijimae | reverse complement strand
CCTGGCCAATCAGAAATCCCCGCGCTTTAGCCAATCAAAACGCGGGGATTTCAAGTATGTAGATTAAGGACAGAACACTTTTGGAGGTTCTCTCCCTGCCAGCACCTAACTGTTGCAGGAACATGCTCTGATTGGGGAGGGGGAACACAGTTGGCTTTGTCAGGCATTATTCTAGAGACAAGTTCAATCACTGAGATCAGAGGCCATAGAGTCCAAATAGAGATTGGAAATAGAGAAAGCAAGTTTCATACCAGTTGACATGTGCTTGCTGATGACCTATAGCAGTGTTGGTGAACCTTTGCTCTTCTGATTTCTGGTGCAAGCATTCACACCAGCCACCTGGTCTTCCAGTTTATGGCAAGCATGTGTGCATGAAGACCAGCTGGTCGATGCACATGTGCACACCAGAAACTGGAAGATCATTTTCTCGGTGTGTGCATGCACACCAGGCAGCTGCTCTTCTGGTTTCTAGCAGTCCCACATGTATGAAGACCAGCTGGCCTGCGCACCAGAACCCAGAAGATATGGCTCTGCCTGCCACTTCTGGAACATGCGGCATAGGTTCACCATCTTGGATCTATAGCAAAATCTGGATGGAGATGTTGCATTCATCCCTGTGCTTCTTGATCTCTTAGGAACTTTCAATATTCTTGTCCCTGGTATACTTCTGGATAGGTTTTGGGGGTTGGGAACTGGTGGTACTGTTCTTCTATAGTTCTCTTCTTTTCTTCAGGACTATCAACTTTTGTTGATAACAATAGTACTTAGACTTATATACTGCTTCATGAGCTTAAATGGACTCCAGAAGATGGTAGAGGACAGGAAGGCCTGGAGGAACATTATCCACCCATGGGGTCATGATGGGTCGGACAAGACTTCGCAACTAACAACCACAACAATAACAACTGCTTCATAGTGTTTTATAGCATTCTATGAACAGTTATTATCAGTGTATTGCCCCCAACAATCTGGGTCCCCATTTTACCAACCTTGGAAGGATGGAAGACTGAGTCAACCTCAAGCGCAGCAGAATCAAACTCCAGACTGCGGACAGAGTTTGCTGCAATACTGCATTCTAACCACTGAGCCACTACTTGATGTTGGTTAGGGTGAGGGAGTCATTCCCTAGACCTTTCCTTTATGAGCTGCTTGAAGGCTCCGTGCTTTCTCCACTCCTGTTTATCGTCTCCATGAAGCTATTACTTGAGGCCATCTATTAGTTTGGGACTTGATATCATAAGTATGCTGATGATACCAAATTAATCTCAATTGCAGAGATGGGCCAAGTGAAGCTATCAAAATCCTGTCCCAGTTTCTGAATGCTATGCAGTCACACGGGGAGGGAAAAAACATCTCAATCCTACAAGACTTAATGGCTACAATTGTTAGGGCCACCTAAATCCAGGGAGATTTTCACTTTGCATAAGGTTGTACTTCTCCAATCATTAAACAACTGGTGGTCTTCTTAGACTCATAACTCCTGCTCGATAGTATAGCAGATGGTACATGTGACTAAGAAGCTTCATCTGGTTCATCAGTTGTGACTTTTCCAGGATCAGGAGGCCCTTCAATCATTCATGACCTAATCAGCCCATGGCTCAATTATTACAACATGCTCTACATGGCACTGATCTTGAAGACAGCTCAGAAATTTCAAATAATTCAAAATGTAGCACTGTAGCAATGATTGGCAGGTCTTGGTATACTTATATGAGACCCTGCTCTACGAGTTGCACTGATTACCAGTCTGCTTTTGAATGCAATCCAAAGTGCTGGTTATGATGCATAAAGCTAGGAACCATCTTACCTTCCATGGTCTTTGTACAGCCCATACAAGCTAAGCCTACCAGATCTATGTGTCTCCTGCATTGAGAACATTCCAGAGAGTCATGAAGATCTGGCTTTTTTCCCAGAACTTGAGATTACATTGTTTGGAACTGCTTTGTGAGTTTGTCAGCCAGATTTTCCATCTTATGGGCATGTGTTTTAATTTGCTTTATCTTTTTGACAGTTTGTTTTTGAATTGCATTCTATTTTATTCTTTTGTACTGTGTGAGCCACCCAGAATCATTTGGGGTCAGGTGGCACTTGAATTGATCAAGATAAATTGCTTTCGGCCCATCTAAAGGACGGCTGGCCACAGTTGCGCAATAGCTTAAAAGGCCCTGAAAAAGCAGGAGAGCAGAAGTGGCTGTTCCTGCGGGGAAAAGCTGCTTTATTGTTTCACTTGCGCCTTGAAATAATGGGGTGGTGAGGAGTATTGTACAATAGCGGGGAATTAATAGAGAGGCAGGGGAAAGAGCACTCTACTTTTTTCTCTCACTTGGAGACACACTCCTCACCATGTGCAATTTTCCAGTTTTCTCCACCACACAATGCCAAGAAAGCACCATTCTAGTCAGTGGCGGATTAAGGCACACTGGTGTCCTAAGCACTGACAAGTCATGACGCCCCCTTCCTTTGTACATACTGTACAAACGAAGCCAAGCTTAGGCTACATAAAAGTTTTTCTGGTGCCCCCTTTGGACCTGGTGCCCTAATCACGTGCTTAGCCTGCTTAATGGTTAATACACCACTGGTTCTAGTTGCTTTCCTGGTGTGATCCACAGTGGCAAGAGAAAGGCCTGTTATGGATTAAACCATCGCAGCGATACAACCGAAACAGCTTCGTCTTACAACAGGCTTGTAATCCTGCAATTCTCATTGGCCCGTGAATAGCGAGTCGTGTTTGGTCAGGTTTGGCTAGTCTGATTGGCTGTTAACAGAAACCCCTGATTGGATGCTTGTGAAAGCGATAGACTCAGTTCATTGGTTGTTTAACGGCAGCAAGCTCTGTAAAAGAGCTACTGCTGCCCGGTTTTGAGCTCCAGGCTTTCTTGTTAAATAAAGAGTTGAAGTCACAGTCTGATGTCTCGTCTCCGTTCTTGCGCCCATGCCCAGGACTTAACACATCCCTCTCCGCGAAGAGCACAAAGAATGTTCTGGACTGTGGCTGCTCCCGACAACTCACCTCCCTTCTCCCTGGAGCGATTCCACCCAGACCTCCCCTGTTTCTCTTTGGGTGGCCCAGCAAGAACGTTAAGGCTGAGAGACTCCACAATGGGAAGAAACAAGGGAGAGGCAGCTCATGTGGCTCGACCTGCCCGCCCTTCACCTCCATCCAGCTCCTTCAGGGCACCGCGGTAAGGAAACCTACATGCATAGCTCTGGCTCCTGTTCGCGCCTCAAGCCGGGCTAAAGAGGGCGCAAAATATTGGGACGCCGCGAGCAGCAGCAGAAAGCGAAGCGTTTCTTTTTTGCCGGTGGCCCTGTCTCGGATCCTTCCCCGTGAAGAGCCTCTCTCTCCCGGCTCGCTGTCGCCGGCCTACTGAGTCCAAAAGGCCCCAGCACAAAAAGAGGGGAATAAGATTTAACCAATGGCTTCCCCGTTACTCTCCCTGCTCCTCCCCCCGGCTGGAAAGCTGAAAACGAGGCGGGGGGGTATATTTCTCCATGCCAAGAACTGGACCTGGCCCCACATCTGGCCTTCCATAGACAAAAACCTAAAAGCCGAATGTATAAATACATCCCCCTCCGCAGATGCCCTGTCAGGTATTTTGAATACCCTAATGGAGTTGGGATGACTGGTGAAGCCAGTGCAGTATGTTCTGCTAAGGAAAGAAACCGGCTGTTTGGGCTCTTTTCAAGTGAGACAAGGCCGTTTGAGGGCGGTGGAGGCTAGATTGAGCAGGATGGTAGACCTGTAAAGAAATAGATGGAGTTCTGTATGAGGAGCCTCCCTGCTCTCACTCCTCTACTTTGGCACCCAACACTCTGCCCTCTGCCAACACTAAGTTGGAAAGCTGAGACTACAAGCAACTGACAGGTGGATTGTCTTGAATGCAGTCAGTCACTGGTGGAGCCAAGGAGGGGCTCAGGGTTGGACCCAGCCTGGGAACATAAAGCCAGTTTAGGCTTTACAAACCCAAACCCTACACAAACCTTGAGACTTGTGGCAAGGTGGTTACTACCTTTTGGAGCAGGAATTGGGGCAGAATTTCCAAAGTCTGTTCAGCCAAACCCAGACAAAGAGTCAACCTCTTAGTGTCTGCTAGGCAGCCTTTCTTCTTGAGCATCATATCAAAAATTACAGCCAGTGTGTTCCTGACCAAGAAAGTATCATTAATCCAGCAAACTGAATATGTCTTCCCTTGTCTCATATATAACGCTTAATATTCTAGTAGTTACTGAACCACGGAGACCAATTACTGTGTGGCAGTTCTACAGAGAAACTGGATAAATCTGCCTGGCCCAGACAGGAGTTATTCTATGGCTCAGGCAGAGATGGACGATGACCCTATGCAAGCAGAAGAGGCACCCCATGGCAGGATTCACGTTGCAACCATATTCTGAACTTGCTGACAGTTTTATATGCTCTGCTTTTGCTCGTCTCTATGGCAAAGAGTACAGGTAAAGCCACTGAGCACCAGAGAATTGGTAGGTGCCCAGGGATTGCATGGCAGCTGGAAGAATATGGGAGAGAAGAGCCACCGTGAACATTTTTAAAAAGGAAGCATATACATGTTGATGCTTGTGTTATTGATAGTAGGACACTTTCATTCCCTATAATTATAGTATACAAGTTCTATCAGTGGATGCCTCCAGAGAACATCAAACAACAATAAACTACACACTTTATGACTGCATCTTATTTAAAGGGATAAAATGTAATCTGCCATCAACACTTCATAAAAAAAAAGTAGATGGAACTTTAATCCTTTGTTCAAGTATGAAACTAGTACACTGAGAGCATTTGCACCAAGACAAATTCCATGTGTCTCCAATCACACTTGGCCAATAAAGAATTCTATTCTATTCTATTCTATTCTATTCTATTCTATTCTATTCTATTCTATTCTATTCTATTCTATTCTATTCTATTCTATTCTATTCTAGTATTTATTAAAATACTTGTCTCTGACATCTTATCTTTGTATTTTCCTATACAGATAGCCTTTGACTTATGACCACTATTGAGCCCCAACTTTCTGTTGCTAAGTGGGACTTTTGTTAAGTGAGTTTTGCCCCATTTTACAACCTTTCAGTTAAGTGAATTGCTGCTGTTGTTTTAAGATAGTAACACAGTTGTTAAATGGATCAGGCTTCCCCCACTAACTTTGCTTGTCAGAAGGTCACAAAAGGTCACAAGATCCTGGAACACTTTCATAAATATGAATGAGTTGCCAAGTCCCCGAATTTAGACCATGTGACCATGGAGATGCTGCAGTGATGGTAAGTGTGAAAAAAAGCCATAAGTCGCTTTTTTTCAGGGCCATTGTAACTTCGAATGGTCACTAAACACATGATTGTAACCAGGGGTGGGATTCAAATTTTTAACAACCAGTTATGTGGGCGTGGCTTAGGTGGGTGGGCATGACTTGGTGGTCATGTGACTGGGTGGACATGGCTTGGTGGACATGTTATTGGCTGGATGTAGCCAACTCAATATCACTCACATTGAGGCACGCATCTCCTTGCCTGGCCTCTCGTGACTGTGGGGATGCTGCAACAGTCATAAGTGTGAAAAATGGTCATAAGTCACTTTTTTCAGTGCCATTGTAACTTTGAATGGTCACTCCACTCAAGCAAAGTATCAGAAAAGGAGGGGGAAAAAACTCCAGAGGAAAGGAAGTCTAGTTCCTGAGACAGGAAGTCGAGTCCTGCCAAGAATGTAATAAGGGTTAATGGAGAGACAGTTTCTGTAAGCAACACCAGAATGTTTCCTTCCTGCCCTCCTTACAGGATTAGGCCAGTAATTTCTTCTAACAATCAGTTCTCCGAACTGCTTAGAATGTTATGTTAACAACCGGTCCCACCCCGATTGTAACTTGAGGGCTAACTATACAATTCCCTGTTAAGCACTGCGTATGAGTCATAATAATTGGAGACAGCTTGGAACAGTGAACTTCAGCTCTTTATTTACATCGTGCAAGCAAGCCATAACGGTTCTCTTTGTCTTATATAGGCACCTTATGCATGATTTGACCAATAATCAACTAGGAACGCTATTTCTAATAACCAATGAAAACCCTTACTTAAAGACCAATCAGGTTTGTTATAGCTGACCAATCCTGGTCAAACTGCCTGATATCCAATCAGAAGTGCAGGGCCAGAACCCTGCACCTAACCCCAAGCTTGGACCTTTATTGCATTTATTGTATACACAACATTCCCCTCTCGCCACAGATCTGTCACTTCACAGTTGTTCTCTTAACCATTTTCAAGTGTCACTGTTATGGGCAACAAGCAGACATAAATGCTGTTAAACCCTGCTGTGCACAGATTTGGGCCAAATTGGATTGATGCAGTAAATCCTGATTAGTAGATGTTCAATACAGAATACTAAAAATGCATCTGAACTTTCCTCTTTCTTTCTTTCTTTCTGTTTATGCTAAAGTATACAACACTAGGAGACAATTTAGAACAATTGAATGTATATTTCAATCCACATGAGTTTGATATAAATATTAGGAATCTATTTATAACTAACATAAGAAAGTTATCTCTGTCCTTATAGCAAATAGGACCCCTGAAAGAAAATAATAACCATTTCTGTTTCAGCATAGTTCAGCAGAAGGGATTAATTGCGTGGCCCACTAGAACAGGAAAATCCGAACACCAGTTTGAGGGTCTTAGCACTGCAATTGTTAGCCTGTCAATGCCAGTCTGAAACAAATTGCATCTGAAGTAAATGAATAAACTTCAGCTATATCAGAAGGTAACTTGGGCAAGTTATAATAAATGTTGCTAACAGTTATAAAGTTTTTGTGATGTTACAGTTCTGCAAGATTTAGAGAGCTGATTTGCAAAGTTTGCACACACTTAAATGAGATGCCTACAAAAAGACAGAGAAACCTGGTCATTGGTTTCCCTCTAGTGGCCATTAATACAAGCCACATTCTTTTCTCCTGGGAAAGGTACATTAATGAGATGTCCTAGGATTTTAATAATTTGGAGGTGCACCAGACCGGGGTCTCCAACCTTGGCCACTTTAAGACTTGTGGACTTCAACTCCCAGAGTTCTTCAGCCAGCTTTGCTGGCTAGGGAATTCTGGGAGTTGAAGTCCTCCAGGCTTAAAATGGCCAAGGTTGGAGACCCCTGCACCAGACTATCCCATGTAATTGTGCAAAGACACTTGAGACCTGAACGAATTGGCAACCTCTAAACTAGATAATTCTATTTGTTCTCCATTCTCCTCTATGTCCCCTGCACTGAATCCAAAGTACTATTCTCAAAGGCAGGCCTTCTTGTTATGCAGGAGGAAGAGAAAATGAAGATTGTCACCATCCAGTAGCCCTACCATGGTTTTAGCAGAAGGGCTCTTGAATAGGCTGGAAGCAGGGGAGGGATTCAAATTTTTTAACAACTGGTTCTGTGGGTGTGGCTTAGGTGGTGGGTGTGGCTCGATGGTCATGTGACTGGGTGGACATGACTTGGTGGTCATGTTATTGGCTGGGTGTGGCCAACTCAATATCACTCACATCAAGACATGCATCTCCTCGCCTGGCCTCTCATGACTGTGGGGATGCTGCAACGGTCATAAGTGTGAAAAATGGTCATAAGTCACTTTTTTCAGTGCCACTGTAACTTTGAATGGTCACTCCAACAAGCAAAGTATCAGCAAAGGAGGAGGAAAAAAAACTCCAGAGAAAGGAAGTCTAGTTCCTGAGATAGGAAGTCTAGTCCTGCCAAGAATGTAATAAGTGTTAACGGAAAGACAGTTTCTGTAAGCAACACCAGAATGTTTCCTTCCTGCCTTCCTTACAGGATTAGGCCAGTAGTTTCTTCTAACAACCAGTTCTCCAAACTGCTTAGAATGTTAACAACCGGTTCTAGAGAATAGGTGCAAACTGGTAGAATCCCACCCCTGGCTGGAAGGATATCTGCCAGAAGAAAAATGTAATCCTGGGAAGAAAGAGATGGGGAAAATCTATTTCTTTGTTAATGCGCACATTTAATGTAACTATAAGAAAGGGATGGGATTTTTTGTCCCCTTGCCAAAGTGATTGTACTGTTCCTAATGTACTAGGAAACCATATGCAAAAGCAAAAGGGGTCTAAACAAAATGTAAATTGGAGTCAACTCCACCAGATATTTTCTCAAAACACACACACACACACGTACCAGTATATATCCAACTCTCCATCCTGAAATTAGCCTTTTAACCAATTTTACTACAAAGATAGGTAGTTTGGGCTCCTGCTAACCTATCAGTTGGAACTCCAAGAAGCTGTCCTCTTTAGACTCCTCAGATCTTCTGATTTCTGGATATGAAACATTAAGATGGAACTTATCAAGAGCCTTCCTCAAGTCAAGCTTAACTCTCAGTGATGACATGGACATGTTCCATGCTGCTTTTTGACGATGTTATGAAAATCATTTATCAATGGCTTTTCTTTTAGAAAATTTTGTTTTTCTTTTCAACTTTCCAATCTGGCCTGCAACAACTTCCTAACTTGATATTATTAAAGCAGGCTGTGCTGCACTTCAGATTTATTCTGCACAAGGTGTTTCAGAGTGTAGAGGTGTACACAGAGCTTCTTCTCTGGTAATATCACACTACTAACAAAACATTTGCTAGACCTATACTTGAATACAGCTCATCAGTCTGGAACCCATATCATGTATCTGATATTAACACAATTGAAAAGTCCAGAAATATTTCACAAGAAGAGTTCTCCACTCCTCTACTCATTGCAGAATACATGCCACCAGACTCGAAATTCTAGACCTAGAAAACCTAGAACCTGGTCTGATCTAAATATAGCATATAAAATCATACATTGCAATGTCCTATCTGCAAATGAATACTTCAGCTTCAATCGTAAGAATACAAGAGCACACAATAGATACAAACTGAAGGTTAACCACACCAAACTTGACTGCAGAAAATACGACTTCAGCAACAGAGCGGTCAATGTTTGGAATACTCTACCAGACTCTTGTGGTTTCTTCCTCAAACCCCAAAAACTTTAACCTTAGATTGTCTATTATTGACCTCACCCTCTTCCTAAGAGGCCTGTAGGGGGCATATATAAGCGCACCAATCGTGCCTACTGTTCCTGTCCTATTGTTTTTTATTTTTCTTATAAGTATCTATCTCATGTATTCAAAACTATATTTATTCTTATACCTGTATCTTGTAAGTGATTGACAAATCAAATAAATATTAAAAAAAATACTTGCCCACAACTCTGTAATTATCTTTAATTAGAATGGCAAATATATTAAAATTCTTGTGCTAAGAGATAATTAAACAGAACCGGTATAATGGATCTACCTTATTTCATCTACCCACTTCATCCTGCAATAGGAAGTTGGGGTCCTTTCAGGTTCCTTGTTGGGATCATGAGTCATGATGAATTGGAATACAAAAACAGCAGATGCACAGGAATAAGTACCATCTTCATCTTGAGTCCATTTGCCTTGAGAAGGCAGATTGTTCAGATGGGGGGAGGGGAGAGACACAGAGACATTGATTCATTCAGTAACTCCCAAGAGATAAATCTTGAGAGCAAGCCAACTAATTAACCCAACTAATTTTTCTGAAGAATCATCTTGGATCACTTTACTAGCAACAATATGACCTACAACACTGTTAGGAATAACAAGGTTACCTAACGTAGTTTGGGTAAAATAATATATATAAACTATGATAGTGAATTTAAGTGTGTGTCACTTTAAACTGCAAAGCATGTAATTTTGGGTGCGGTTGTAAAACCGCCATAAGAGGGAGCAAGAGAACCTACTAGCTTACTGTATTGCTGGCTTACTGGATTGCTTGCTGACTATGATGGATTGATGGTTTGTTAACTCCGTGTTCCTTGCTGCTGCTGAGTTTTTTGAACATCGAAGGAAGAAAGGAGGTTTGACTTCTTTATATCTCTACTGCGAAGAGATATATTACTGGACTGATACTTGTAAGTTTACTGACCTCTTTTTTGACACTGGACTTTGCAACTGAATAATCCCCGGATGGACTGAACTAGTGTATGATATATGGACTGTTTGACTATGCTAAAACTCTTACTGGAATAAACTATTTAACTAGCACAGTGTATCTGTTTTACTGAGTGTAAGCTACAAAAACGTTTATCTCATATATTTGCCTGCCTGCCTGACTGCCGTGCAGATTCTGCTAGGGTGTGTATCCCTAACACTGGTTATGGGCCCAGAAGCAGTCAGACTAACCAGGATATAACAGGCTTATATCCTGTGAGTGTTGGTGTAGTTATACACAATACTGTAAACAGACAGCTGTGTTTTATTAATTATAGTTTAATATCCAGAGAAAGATGGCACAAGTCAATTTACCAAGTTTGTCTCTAATATCCAAACTGAATGGAACAAACTATGTTTCATGGTCTATGAAATGCACCCTACTTCTACGCAGAGAAGGTTTGTGGAGTATAATTCAAAACCCACCAGAGGTAGATGCTTGGGATCCGGAGGATGAGGATGATGCCCAGAAAATACAAGAATATAAACTGAAGAATGAGCAAGCTCTCTGTATAATAGGACTGACACTCTGTGACCAGCAGCTTGTCCATATTCGTGGAGAAGAAACAGCTGCGAAATGTTGGGAGAATTTAAAGAAGATTTATGTTCGAGACAGTGTAGGAGCACATATAAATCTTACACGGAAACTGTTCAGAACACATCTTCAAAAGAATGGAGACATGTTGACTCATATAAACACTATGAAGAGAATTTTTCAGGAACTGCATGAAAAAGAACTTATCTTCACAGAACTACATCAGGTTTATATAATTTTGTCTTCGTTAGATGAGAGCTATGACGACTATGTAACTTCACTGGAAGTACTGCCAAAAGATAACCTCACATTAACTGACATTACTGGCAGATTAATTGAAGAAGCCAGGAGAAGGCTTGAAAGGGATCAACTGAGAAGGGAACAAACACAAGAAGATAAAGAATCTTCGACAGCCTATACAATTAAAAAAATGTTTTAATTGTGCAGGAAAAGGACATTTGGCTAGATTCTGCAAGAAAGGAAAACGCCACAATGCCAGCCAGAATGC
>BHEV01009646.1:0-10939 GCA_004319985.1 Emydocephalus ijimae | reverse complement strand
TAGTTGCTGATATGCCTGAGCTAAGTCTAATTTAGCGAAGACTTTTCCGCCCCCCAGGGAATGCAGGAGGTGCTGCACCACTGGCACCAGACAAGCATTTTGCTATAGGGTGTGGTTTAGGGTGGCCCGGTAGTCCCCACAAATTCGAATTGACCCATCCGGCTTAATTGGCATTATGATTGCGGTCTCCCAGGGAGAGTGATTGGTAGGTTCTAGCACCCCCTGAGCTATTAATTTATCGAGCTGTTCATCGATTTTCAGCTTTAAGGCAAACGGAACTCGACGGGGCTTAAGGCGGATGGGAGCTATCTTTGGATTAAGGCTGAACGATATTGGGGTCTCCTTGTACTTGCCTAATTTTTCCGCGAAGACGTCCCTGAATTTGTGGATGAGGTCCTCCTCCCAGTCACTTCCGCTGACCCGGTTTACGCCTGCCACTTCAATGCCGAGTGGCGCAAACCATTGGAGGCCTAGCAGGCTAGGCCGATCTTTGTCTATCACAATTAGCGGTAAGTACACTGTACGATTCTTGAATGAGACCCTGACTTGACTGGATCCGATGACAGGGATTCGATTCCCTTGATAGTCCTTGAGAATAAGTCTTTGATAACGGAGGTCTTGGCACTGGATAGTGGGAATGAGTTGCTTGAGGGTCTTCCAGGACACCATCGAGAGGGACGATCCCAAGTCGACTTCCATTTGGCAGGGCCGGTTCTCGATGCCCACAGTAATTCGGATTTTCTTGGCGTCTAAGGCAGAGGCGTGACCAATAGTGATAGTATGGTGAGCCTCTCCTCGCTTCGTGGGACGATTTAAAACTCGGTTTCTGTAGGAGTGGTTTACTGGTTCTCACTTTACAGGACGGTTTCCTGTCGATTGGTGATAGTTAGCCCCTTTTGAGGCTTGGCCGGGTCCTTGGAAACTTCGGCAGACCCGTCCGATGTGGCCTCTCTTTCCACACTCATGGCAGAGCGCATCACGGAATTTGCATTCGGACCTGGAATGGTTGGCTCCACAGCCGGTGCAGGGGTGTGAGGACTTTGGGTAGGGGTCCCAGTCAGACCGCAGTCGTTAGACCTCTTCTTCGTCGCTGTCTGACGACGAAGAGAGGTCCTCGTGGTGGGCCATTATAAGCTGCCCTTCTGACTTGGGTAAAATGTCGCCTGTCGGTTGGTGGACCGAAGCGCGGTTGCGTCGAAGTTGTGCAGCCGACTTCTTAGTTGCTTCTGCTGCAGTAGCATCGGCGATGGCATCGGCAAGGCTGATGTTGCCTTTCGCCATCAGCTTGCTCTGCACGCCTGGCGCATCTAATCCCAGAACTATTCGATCTTGCAGTGCCTCTTCCAAATCAGCGAATCCGCAGAGGCCTCCCAGATTCCGGAGGTTGGCTATGAAGTCGGTGACGCTTTCTCCTTTTCGCTGGTTTCTCTGATAGAACTCGTGCCGTCTCACGAGCGTGGGCACAGTCGGTGCATAATGAGCTCTCAGTAGGGGTTCGAGGACGTCCCAATCCATTGCCTTCACTTTTGCAGGTTTTGTTAGTGCTTTAGCCATCTTAAATACAGTTGGACCACAATGAGTTCGGAATACCACCCATTTCTTCCTGGTTGAGGCATACTTCAAATTGTTAGTTTCCAAAAACATTTGGAAATGATCCATGTAGGACTCCCAGTCTTCTTGCACTGGATCGAACGGAGTGGGTGGTATGACGTCGCCGGACATGGTTCCGTCGTGTAGCGTTGTCAGCCACGTGCTCGATGTTTCTTCCTAGTTCAGTCAGCTCTGACGTCTCCACATCCCACCTTCATCGCCAGTGTTATGTTTGGAGCATGGGCGAGAAAGAATGAAGACGAGCCTCTGGAACGGTGAACTTCAACTCTTTATTTACATGGTGACAGCTCAAAAGGGAGGGCAGCTAAGGCCCTCTTTATATAGGCAACCCAATAACTATTTAACCAATAACAACCCAAGAGTGCTAGCTCCATTAACCAATACGAATGCCCCGTTAATGGCCAATCAGATTCCCCTGAGCGGGCCAATCCGATCCTGCCATTAACAGCTAATCAGAAGTGCAGGACCAGAACACTGCACTTGACTCCAAGCTCAAGATAACTTTATTAAACCTTATGCATTCACAACAGTAAGAAAAATTAAAAATTCAGCATTGAGAATTAAAACATTAAAAACTTACAAAGAACCAGAAAAAAAGGATGTCATTGTAAAAGTCTATGGACTTCATCAGATATCAATTTCTAATACTTATTTGAACAAGGACTTGCTTATCCTTAACAAATCTGTGTTCCAGAAGTTAATGGAAGCAATTAAAAATTACAATTTTAACAAGATCAGCCAAAAAAGTAATTATATAAATTATTTGAAAAACAAAAGTATTGCATGAAATTTAGCATTTTAAAAAATCACTTTTATCAGCTAACACTGTTAAGTATTGGGAAACACACTGTGGGACAATTAGGTAATCAAACTGAACAACAGTCATGGAAAAAATGGATTATAAGCATTTTAAAATGATTAATTAAAGATATTTTTCATTTTTATCTTTCATTCTAGATTACAGAGTGGATACTTAGAATCCTTGTTCAGTCATATGAAAATGTCATATTTTATTTCTGCATACATACATAAATACTGAGAGAGATTGCTAAAGATCCAAATGGTGCCAAAAGAAAATTACTGTTAAAAGGACAATTTTAATTTAATTTGTTCCATTTCCCCATAATCAGTTCAAGAAAACATAAAAGAGTGTTATTTCACTGCACATTTTCCATTCCCAACTCATTATTGATTGCATGTGAAAAATTACATAATTAATTCATTTTTTTCATGTAACATTATAACAATCGCAAGAAGAAAGAATTGGATTCTGGATTACATATTTGGTAGCAAACCAATAGTTATAGGCATTTGCAGTTGTTTAAATATGACCTGGGACAGGCTTATTTGTCCAGTTTTCTACATTTTGGAAATTATCCCAAAGGTGCTTTTTCAAGAGGCAACTGACTTTCTGGTTTCATTGAAGAAATTTCGCTTCTCATCCAAGAAGCTTTTTCAACTCTAGCAGAGCTGAAGAAGCTTTTTGGATAGGAAGCGAAACATCTTCAAAAAAAAAAAACCCAGGAAGTCCATTTGCCTCTTGAACAAGTACCTTTGGGACATCCATGACCTGGGACTCTCCATCGAGAATCTCCATAGAGATTCTGGAAATTAATTAATCCTAGGGATGTCATGTGGGAGAAATATTAGATTCATGGAGAATTGAATATATTAATCTGAAATAGAAATTAAACTTAGTTTTTTAAATAACCTCTTCCATCTAATGGAAATGTATCCCATCCACTTTTTTAAAGTACAGCCCCTTGTACATCATTTTAAAGATTCCAGCTTAGGTCATGATATCAATAGGGATGCTGATATACATATTAAATTATACTCACCATAGTCTGTTGGAAACTTCCTCCATTTTAACGGAGCAGTTAGCTTAAATATAAATATCAGCGGCCAGTTTTGATAATATGGACAGCCACGGATTACTTCTTCTTTGGCCTGCAGTTCATGTTTTGCTATTTCCTGAAGGACAGTTTCAGTTTTAAAAGCAGTAATATTGTAAGAAAAAGAGAACAGATGTGAAGAACAGACAGGTAGGATTCCTAGAATGAATGGAAGGAATCAATGAAATAATATCATTCTAATCAATATATTAATGTATATTGATTAGAATGAAATTATTTAGATTTAGTTGAATTAGAAAAGTAGCTGTGTGAAACTGTATTTAGATACATCCATTAATTATTGGGTAACATAAGCCAGTCTGTGCCATGATTCATTGAAACATATAGACAGATATAACCCTGCCTTCATTCAAATACATTAGATTACAAGTCCCCAAATCCCCATCAAACTACTTAGGAATTCTGGAAGTTGAAGTTCACATGGGAATGGAGCAGCATTTTAATGGTCATAATACCTAGGTAGTACTTGGACTCAGAATGATTCAATGGTATAGCTGACATGAATGTTGGTTTCACATAGAAGTATGTGGAGGGAATGCATCTATTAGAACAGAAATAAATTGTAACTGGTTTGATATTTCCAGGTCCACATCCAAACAGAGGGTTCTGCAATGTTAATCAAAGGGCAATTGCTCCAATTTAATACAAATGCATTTGGGTATGTTAATAAGGCAATGGAAATACAAATAATCGTGTGAATTTAAAAATTTAGTCAGTGCTTATTTAAGTCTGATATAGTAAGAGGACAATAGTGTATTGTGAAGCAATGATTTTAGCAACATTATCGGCAACCATTGCTAGTTCATTCAGAGGTGAAACCCATTCAAAAGGGGCTTAACTTAAGTACCATCATACCCTCTAAACTCCTTCAACTAGCCCCAAGCCAAATTTACCTATTGGGGTATGTAAGAGACACTAGAAGACCACAAAACAATAAAGTCTAGAATACTACCTACCCATGTTTTCCCCAAAATAAGAACCTATTATATATATATTTTGCCACCCCAAAAAAGGCACCAGGTCTTATTTGGGGGGGAGGTCATCCACTGACTCACCTCACTTGCATGCATGGCCCTGGCCTCCTTTTTGCTGTCAGAGGCCTTCAGGAACTTCTTCTTTTGCAGCCGGCAAGGCTTTCCTGAAGGTCTCTGCAGCCAATAACAGAGCTCCGGATAGATCCAGAGCTCTATTATCACCTGCAGAGGCCTTCAGGAAAGCCTTGCTGGACTTGCCGGCTGCAGAAGAAATGGGCCAGCAAAGCAGGTGTTGAGGTGTGTGAAGCCTGGCTGCAACTGTCTGAAGGCAAGTTGTAGGGCAGCTCTACCCCACCCCCATCCCCACCCTAGCTTAATTTTTACCTGTGCACCCTGGAGTGGGAAGGGTCTTAATTAGGGATTATTTGGGGGGATAGGGCTTATATTTGGTGCACATGTAAAAATCAAGCTTGGACTTACTTTTAGGGTAGGTCATATTTTCGGGGAAACACAGTACATATCTGGAGTTACAAGTTGGAAAATCTGTCCCTTATTAATTAATTAGGAAATGTTGGAAATAAATGTTGGAAAGTATGGAGATATCAGAGTATGTCCTCAGCATCATTGCTGAAGAATCTACTCCAATCTTTTCAGCTCCCCTCATCAGAGATGTTTGGGACAAGTAGATGTGTTGGTGATTAAAGCTCTGGAATAAGTAAGGGGAGAAGACACTGATTGAATTGGTTTCTTTAAATTAATGAAGCCTCTCTTGGAACTGAAAATGAATAAGCTTATTTATGCTGTGCATTTTTAAAATGAGGCTCAGGGAAGCGTCCCCTTTACCAGTTCAATCAAGATTCTTTGGGTGAAAGTAATTGACTCTTTATCCAGCCTTTTTTCTAGTGGACAGGAGCCTGGAAAGTATGATAAAAGAATGTTTTAATTTTCACCACCTTATCAGTCATTCAAACATGTTCATAAGGGGGCTGCTTCCTACAAAATTAGCATCCAATTTCTGACTATCAAAAATAGGAATGTAGCATCTATTGTCCAGGATCTGCTCATATCTCTCTTGGGGAATTTAAGTACTTCATAAAATAATAAAAAAACTGAATACAATATTTTAAGTATAAGAAGATGCATTTTAAATTTATGGAGTTTATAACAGCTTAGTTGTTGTTTTTTTAATTGCTTTTTCTTTTTCTGACTCTCTCTCTCTCCTTGTCTGTGGCTGGAAGAAAAAATAAAGGAGAAAATTGAGTGCCCAACTGTTGCATTGTGCTTTGTTTCATGGGTTATACTCAGGATTTTATTCAAAGGGGGAAATACAAAACAAGTTTAAGCAGATAAGTAACTATAAGAAGCCATAGCATTCTGGACATTGGCAAAATGCTATAGGGCCTGTGCTGAAAACACTGGGAACAGAAGATCAGCAAGAATGGGAGATCCACACGTTCTTCATTCTTATGCAAAATGCTTACCTCTTTTACCCTTAAGTAATTAATGGATGGAATTTTGATAAAATCACAGTTTTCTTCTGTAAGAACACTAAGTACACCATGTTTCATCTTTGAAGGGAGTGGTACCAAAGTCCCAAAACAGCACCCTACACCAAGCTTCCAAAATAATTAAAAATAAATAATAGAAATTAATATTTAATATTCCTTTATGTTTTACACAATTATAAAAATATACATCAGTATTATATACTGTATTTTATCACTTCTGCAACTTGTTGCAGGCAAAACAATAATATATACCCCAGATGTTTACCCTCGTGATGACAGCTGATATTTTTAATAGTTGTATAAAATCACTGAAATGTTCCACAATAGTGATAAATGGCTTGAAAAAAATCAAGGCAGCACTTTGCAGGGAGTGGGGTTTAGAAATTGCTGCCCCTGGAATTTCCCTTCTGAAAACAATATAACACATCAGGAATGGATCCACAATAACTCACTGTGGGCAACCCACCACAGCAATCTCACTGTGGCAAACTCATTATGGGAGACAACTTGCCACAGATAATTCCACATGAGATAATTAAACACAATAAATATTATCTGCCACTGTTTCTTTGACATTGTTTCCATTGACAAAAATGGAAATTGTTAAGTTCTGCGCATGGGCGCAAGGAACGGAGACGAGGCAGTGAACAGTGAACTTCAACTCTTTATTAAACATTCTGAACAGAGCAAAACCCTGGGGCAGCAGCAGCCCTTTTATAGGGCAGGCTGCTGATCTAGTAACCAATGAGAAGCATGGAGTGTTAAACCCTTGAACCAATGAGAGTGGCTCGTTAACAGCCAATCAGATTCTCCTGAACGGACCAATCCGATATCGCTATTATCAGCCAATCAGAAGTGCAGGATTAGAACCCTGCTTTTTCTAAAGGTTTGATAAAACTTTAAGCGTTTTATTAGTTCATAACACCCCTTCCCCCCGGGTTCCGTTTAAGGGGTGCGGTGACGTAATCCTTGAGATATGAAGGTTGTTTTGATTGTCTATTAGATTTGCACTGTCCCACCGGTTCCTGTCTGTAATTCAATTTCAGTGGGACGTTTTTGGACATATCAGGTACCGGTGGTTCCGCATCCTCATTAGACGACTTGGTGCCGCTAATGCTCTCATTGTTGTCCTCCGATCTTTGCGGGCTTGCTTCCATTGAGGTATTCCTCTGTGGCGAGGACACTTCACTCCCTGATTCTTCTTCATTTGTCGCGCCTGATTGCTGACTTCCTTTGCTTCTGCTTTCCACCATCTCGAATTCGGTTTCTTCGACATCCCCTCCCCCCTCAGTTTGGGAGTCACCGGAGTCGCGGAAACTGGGTTGTAGCCTAGAGCGAAGCTGATCTATATGGCATTTCCATATTTTTCCATTGCAGGTTTTCACACGGTACGACCTGGATCTGGTGGCTTGAATTATGGTTGCCTCGACCCACAATGGTTCACCGGAGAGGTTTCTGGCAAAAACTAAGTCGCCGATTTTGAACTCGCGGCATTTTCCGCTCGACCCACAGGGTTTTTCTGGCTCGTAAGATGGGTGAAGCTGGTTGAGGTGGGAATGGAGCTTGCGTCCCATCAACAGTTCAGCTGGAGTCTTGTTGGTGACGCTGTGCGGAGTGATGTGTTGGAGTAGGAGTATTCTGTTTATTTTGTCTTCAATGTCCCCATAGTCCATTTTGTGGAGGGTTTTTTTAACAAATTGTACCATGCGCTCGGCTCTTCCGTTAGAGGCAGGGTGCACTGGCGAAGTTAGCGCATGGCGAATACCCCGGTCCACTAAGTATTGTTCAAAGGGTAGAGCGGTAAACTGGGGTCCGTTGTCAGAGACCAGAACATCTGGCAGCCCGTGCGTCGCANCCCGCAAAGTCAACGTGGATGCGGGACCACGGTCCCCGGGGTGTTTCCCATTCTGTTGGAGTTGCTTTAGGTGGGGCACTGCTGACTTCTTGGCACTTTAAACAAGTCTTTACCCAGGTTTTGATCTGTTTGTCGATGCCCGGCCACCACGCATAGCTTCGTGCGAGCGCTTTCATCCACATGATGCCGGGGTGACCGTCATGCAATGTTTTTAACACTGCTCATTGTAACCGCTCTGGGACAACGACTCTATCCCCCCATAAGATGCAGCCTTTTTGTGAAAAAAAAGTTCTGTTTGCCGGTTCCTGAAGGGGGTGAAGTCGTCAGGGGTTTGTTCTACTGGCCATCCACGTTCGACCCAGCTAAGAACTTATGCTAAGACAGGATCTCGTTTTGTTTCGATCGCAATGTCTCTAGCTGTTAGTGTTGGTGAATGTAGCGTTTCAATCTGGAGTGTCGTAAGGGTTGGAGCTGGATCGTCGATGGTTTCCAGAAGTGGGGCATGGCTCAGTGCATCAGCGTGGGGAATGGCTTTCCCCGGGCGGTGTTGCAGTCTATAGTTGTACGCAGCCAAAAACTCCAACCAGCGAGTCATTCTAGGTGATAATATATAGGGGGTTGGCTTGTCTCCCACTATAATCCCCAGCAAAGGTTTGTGGTTGGTAACAATAGTAAAAACTTGTCCATACACATATTCATGAAACCGTTTCACAGCAGATATAACAGCAAGAGCCTCTTTATAAATTTGACTATAGTTACATTCAGCCTTTGATAGGGTCCTTGAAAAATAGGCAATAGGGGCCTCATTACCATTTGGTAACACATGGCTCAAAATGGCTCCTACTCCAAACGGCGACGCGTCACATGTAATTGTTCAGGGCAAAGTCTCGTTATACTGCATTAAAACAGCATCTGAGGTTAATAAGTTTTTCACTTGTCGGAATGCGTGTTCCTCTCGGTGCCCCCAGACCCAGGTTGCTTTTTTGTCGAGAAGTCTATGTAGGGGCTCAGCTACGATCGCTTTGTGGGGCAGGAAGATGTTGTAAAAATTCATGCGCCCCAGAAAAGCTTGGAGATCAGTCTTATTTCTGGGTCTTGGGGCGTTTTTGATTGCTTTTAGTTTGCTATTAGTGGGGTGAATGCCTTGTTTATCGATTAGGTACCCCAGGAACTCTACTTTATCTGTACACAGTTGACATTTATTTTTTTTAACCTCAAGGCCAGAGTCTTTAAATTTCTGGAGAACCAATTTAAGACATTTTTCTAGTATTTCTCTGTTTGGGGCAGCAATTAAAACATCATCAAAGTATGGTATGACCCATTTGATCCCTTGGAAGAGTCTCTCCATCAAACTTTGAAAAATCCCTGGGGCTACGTTCACTCCGAATTGGAGTCGGTTGCACTTAAAGGCACCTCAGTGCGTAACGATCGTTTGTGCCTCTGCTGTTTTTTTATCTACAGGCAGTTGTTGGTACACCTGTGCTTAATCCAATTTAGCGAAGACTTTTCCACCCCCCAGGGAATGGAGAAGGTGTTGTACCACCGGCACTGGGTAAGCGTTCTGTTGAAGGGCGTGATTAAGGGTGGCCCAGTAGTCCCCACAAATCCTTAACGATCCATCCGGTTTGATGGGTATTACGATTGGGGTTTCCCAATGAGCGTGGTCGTCAATCTTTGGTTTAAGGGCAAAAGATACCCGATGAGGCTTAAGGCAGATGGGGGCTACTTCAGGGTTAAGGTTAAATGATATCAGGGTCCCCTTGTACTCATCTAGTTTGTCTGTAAAGACGTCCTGGAATTCCTGGACGAGGGCCTCCTCCCAGTCGTCGCTTCTGGTTTGGTGAATGCCGGCTACCTGGATCCTGAGTGGGGCGAACCATTGAAGGCCTAACAAGCTAGGCCGGTCACAGTCGACTACGGTCAATGGTAAAGATGCAGTACGGTTTTTGAATGATACTTGGACTTGGCTGGATCCAACGACCGGAATTCGGTTCCCTTGATAATCCTTGAGTATGATTCTTTGGGTGCTGAGGTCTTGCCACCGGATNTTGTCTGTAAAGACGTCCTGGAATTCCTGGACGAGGGCCTCCTCCCAGTCGTCGCTTCTGGTTTGGTGAATGCCGGCTACCTGGATCCTGAGTGGGGCGAACCATTGAAGGCCTAACAAGCTAGGCCGGTCACAGTCGACTACGGTCAATGGTAAAGATGCAGTACGGTTTTTGAATGATACTTGGACTTGGCTGGATCCAACGACCGGAATTCGGTTCCCTTGATAATCCTTGAGTATGATTCTTTGGGTGCTGAGGTCTTGCCACCGGATGGCAGGGATTAATTGTTTAAGGGTCTTCCAGGAAACCATCGAGAGGAACGATCCTGAATCGACTTCCATCACGCAGGGCTGGTTTTCGATGGCGACCTTTACTTGGATCTTCTTTGCATCCAGTGATGAGGCATGACCAATTGTAATGGTTTGGTGTGCCTCTTCTCGTTTTGTTGAAATGGCCAGTGGTTTATTTCTGTAGGAGTGGTTGTTCCATTGGTGGTTCAAATGTTCCTGACTCACAGGACGATTCCCTGTGGTCTGGCAGTAGTTGTTTTCCCTCTGAAATGGGCTGGATCCTTGCTTGCTTCTGCAGACCTTTCTGATGTGGCCTCTTTTCCCACAGAAATGGTGGAGCGCGTTGAGGAATTTGCAATCTGATCGCGGGTGGTTTGCCCCACAACTTGTGCATGGGTGCGGTAGTCTTTGATTCCGCTGGTGGCGTTGGTCATGTTCAGACCGGAGCTGGTTGACCTCTTCCTCATCACTTTCTGATGGTGATTCGAGGTCCTTGTGGTGGGTTGCCATTGTGTGCCTCTCTAGGTGAGGTGAGGTATCGCTGGCGAGTTGACGGAGCGGTGCGTTGGTGCAGTGCATTCGGGCAGCTGACTTCCTGGTTACTTCTGCTGCAGTAGCGTCAGTGATGGCATCTGCAAGGCTGATGTCACCTTTCACCATCAGCTTACTCTGCACATGCAGTGCATCTAATCCCAGAATTATTCGGTCTCTCAGGGCTTCTTCGAGGTCGGCGAACC
>BHEV01009644.1:0-26052 GCA_004319985.1 Emydocephalus ijimae | reverse complement strand
TTTACATCATCAGCGAAGAGAATGCAGTTGCTCTTGATATGATCACAGAGGTCATTTATGTAGAGCATGAAAAGAGTTGGTTCCCAAACACTGCCTTGGGGGTCACTACTGTTGACAGGTGCAGAATTTGTTAGGACACTCCCAATTTTGACCATTTGTTGTCTGTTTGACAGGAATGCTTCTATCTAGTTATGCAAGTGTCCAGAGATACCGTAAGATTTTAGTTTTAGGAATAGTTTGTCATTTACCACTGAATCAAAGGCTTTACAGAAGTCTATGTAGATTGCGTCTATTGCTTTGCCCTGATCGAGTTGTGTAGTCCATATGTTTTTGCAGTGTAAGAGTTGCAGATTACGTGATAGTTTTTTCCTGAAACCAAATTGTTTATTAGAGAGTAGGTTGTTTGTTTCTAAGTGGAGGATGATGGATTGGTTAATAATTGATTCCATGACTTTACAGGTGACTCAGCATCAAGAGATTGGTCTGTAATTTTCAACTAGGCTGGGGTCTCCCTTTTTGAAGATGGGGATGACCGTGGCTTGTGACCACAGTTTTGGCAAGGAGCTGGTCCTGAAAGATTTTTCAAAGATTATGCTTAGAGGTTTGGCTATGGCAGTGGATAGCTTTTTTATGAAGTAGACACATATTCCATCCAATCCAATAGATAGAGATGGTTTTAGATTGCGCAGTGCTTTTTCAACATTTTCATCAATTTTCAAACAATTTTTCATCATATAAGCATGAGACACAACAAGGATTGCCCATATGTAAATGGAGATTGCAGGCATAGAGGGTTCTATGGGAAAGCTATGAAAAGGCAGGGAAGGCTTGTAATAGTAGCTGTGGAAGCAAGATACAGGAAGAGTTGATAGATGCCAACTGTAGCTTCTTGCTCTGAAAAATGTTATATAAATTGCAATATATGGACCTTTTATGTGTTTGAGCAGGGGTTCCCAACCCCCAGACTGTGGACCAGTACCCCCCCCCCCCCCCAGTCTGTGGAAAAATTGTCTTCCATGAAAAAAAAATCCTGGTGTCAAAAAGATTGAGGTCTGCTGTGTTTGAGTATGAAAGGTAAGTAATAATGCTTCAGATTGTAACTTGGGATGGACGAAGAATTTGTTGCATGCTACTTCTATTGGCCGAGCAAATTAAATCAGCAGTGTCTTTATAGGGATTATGAAATTGTCCAGGAACCAAGTATAAAGATTAAGATCAAGTTTACTAATAAGCATGGAGAATCAAGCTGGGCAGTACTTTTACAGGGATTGTGTAAATAAAGTATGGACAATCCGGTAATCTCCAAATGGTAGACATATGGGAGCCTCAAAAACACAAAGTGGGAGGTTATTTGTTCCTTAAAGAAAGTTTAGCAACTTCTTCATTCTTCATTTTAAAATTCTGTTAAACGTACAGATGCTGTACAGTTTTCATGTTTCCTGCCAAAGAATGATGAAAATCTGTTCCACCAATCTTCAACAAAACTGGCAAGAAGAAGTTCCAGAGCTACACGTTCCAAAGCTAAATCAACCAGGGTGTTATAGGTTAAAATCACCAATAATCAGACAGAAACTTATCGATATCTATCTATCTATCTATCTATCTATCTATCTATCTATCTATCTATCTATCTATCTATCATATAATAAATTTAAGCAATGCTCATCTCACTATTTAAGTGACTGGACAGTTTAGGTAAACATTAGAATAATTTACTTCATATCCACTGATATGCTTGCCTGTCAAATCTAATGATGACCTGTAATCATTCAGAGGAGATCAGTGAGAAGAGAAATGTTTTTACTTTCAGTTCTGCAAAACTTAGATATCAAACTTCAAAACTTGGATTGTTACAATTTGTGCTGAGTGGTTGCTAGTCTGAGTAGCAATGTTCTGTCTCAACGTTCCAGGCAATCAGAAGATTTTCTGAAAAACTTAAAAAACTGAATAAAGAGCAGAATGCTTAGGTTCTGAATTTTATAACAGACCTGGCTAAAAACAGACTTGCATGTTTACTGAATTTTAAATAATGCCAGTTTTCCTATTTGGATGGTAATTAGAACACCTGACTCACATGCCCTAAGATATATCATGTTTAAGTTGCCATATTGACTAAAACTGGTTTGCAACTGCAATTGTGGCTTGTGGCATGATGAGCCAGATTAGATTTAGTTTTCTTTATTCTCCCCACCACCACATACTGCATACATACTGCACCTAAAATCCATTCTCACCCTAGAAAGAAACAGACAGAGACCACCGCAGATTTAGGCAGGAAGAGCTTCAGTTATACTATATTCAGCAAATACTCATCAAGCTAAGTGGATGTATTTGTTCTGCAGACTTTGTCACCTTTTTTTTTTTACTCCTAGTCTGCTTCGGCTGGGACAAAATGAGTAGAATACCTCAAGGGGTACTCTAATACTCCCTGGAGTCGGGCTGCTTGAGCCATTGCTAAGAACTAAACAGAAAATATGTGCAAATCTTGAAAGGGTTTCCTTATTGCTAAGAAGCTTTGAATAAAACATGTCCTGAAAGTTGAACAGTGAAGTTAAGCTTTTTCCACATGATTTTAAAAACTAAGCATTTTTAGGGATAATGGAAATAATCATCAGTCATGTCCTCACCATGAGTAGGAAATCCTGTTTGTGGCATGGATACAACTACAATAATTGGTAATCTATCTGCACCTTCTATATCTTCTTATATCTATATCTTATTATATGAAAGCCACAAGTGATTAAAGTCATGTTGAATGGCAGGGTCAATACCAGGGGTGTGATTCAACTGGTGTAACAATCAGTTCAGTGAGAGGATTTGCTACTGACCATCTCCTGCAATCCTGCAACCTCCCTGTGTGTTAAACAGCTGATACACGGCAATCCGCTGTGCTATGTGAAGCAGCTGACCTTGAAAACCAGGAAATAAAGGTCAGAATAGAAGTGGGGCAGGCAGGTGGGCTCAACAGATGATTGTTGGAGTGAACCTGTTTGCTCACAGATGATCCTCAGAGCTACCAGTTTGCCCAAACTGGGCCGAACCAATAGAATCCCACCCCTGGTCGATACCTATCGTCCAACTGCTCAAAACTATGGCATACAAACTACAGAGACTATGAATGTAAGAGGAAGAAATGTTAAACAACATGGAGGAATGGAATGGGAGGGATGGGGAGGGGAGGGGAGGGAGGAAGGAAGGACCTAACATTAGTTCCTAAATGTGAGGGAGGATGGTCTAATCTTATGGAATAGAGTTTATGAATGCAGGCAGAGAAGTAAAGATGTAAACTTAATTATGAATCAGAATAAGAGACAAGAAATATATCACTGTTTCCTTTTTTTAAGCAACTTTTCTTCCCTCTTTCATATCACCTCCCATTGATTCAATGGAAGGGAATTAATCTACAGTTGATTCCAACTTGCTGTAGATTTACTGCCAGTTTCACTCCATGATAGATGAAGCAATGTTAGAAATGCCCCCTTCTGTGCATCAGTCACACTTGGAGCTGAGAAGACATTTTTCATCCATCTCTGGTCTCTGCCCTCAGGTAGAAACTCTCAGCTTTGACTTAGTATATTGGTTTGCATCTTACATTTGAAACACTCTTTGATTTCCTTATTTTTCAGGCCATTCTGGTAAAAAATTGCTTTCTTGGGAAGGGAGAAGCAGGATTCTGCCAAGAAAGACTTTTTAGTGAAATCATTAGAGGATTCATATGGTTTGGCTATGGAAGAAGAAAAACCAGCATAAAATAGTTGCTCGTGCTTTTTACTAAGTGGCTTTGGATTCTTCCCTCCCTCTCATAAACACATTCCAAGAAGTCTTAAATGATGTTCAACGTTCTCAGCACGAGGTTTAGGTCTTTGGAATTCAGAAATTATAGCTATAAATGTTGGCTTTACAGCCAGGTAGGGTCACTGCTCTTCTACAAGCTGGTTTCTTCTATAAAACAAGTCACAGCCTTGGACTGAACAAACATTGGCTCTAAATTAAAGTGAAGGGCAAATGTACACAAGATGGTTATGATTAATATGACTTCACAGCACATTATATTTTAGAACCCTATAAAAAGTGAGGCTGGTTTTCACAGAAACAAGAATAGTGAGAGCAATACTACAATAATTCCTATGATGGCATGTTCAGTTGTTTATTTCAACAATGTTTTCATTGCCTTTAGCTCTGAAAGCCTCTACATAAGACAGAACTTATCTGTATAAATTTAAAAGTCTTCTCATTAAAAAATAGCCAAATGGGATGTCAGTCACGGTTCTGTGAGTCCTTCACACCCCATCTCTCCAAACAAAGAAGCAAGAAGAATGAAGCATTAGCAGCAGGGGGGATTTGGAAAGTTAGATTAACTTAAAATGTGGGTCAAGTCTCATTTTCCTGTTTTGGGAAAGGGGTAATATATGGGAATCAGTGTCGACTCACATCTCAGAAATCAAGGTTGCTTCCATGGCAGATATTTTGTTATGGAATGTCTTCCTTGCCTCAATCCCTACAAGCAATCACTCTTTTCTCACTTGTTTGTTCTGGCTGCAGAACCCATCCCAGCAAATATGTTAGTTCATGCCTAAATGTGCATCACTTCCAGAAAATAAAGCTTGATGGGCAAGTTTCTTTCCCTTCAGTCACTCTGGACAACTCATCTCTCTTGGTGTTCTAATGCTAAAATTCCCTGAAGAAAGACTTTGCAACTGGAATTCTCTTGTTTATTTCTTACAATAGTTCTGCTTTGTAATTGTTTTCCCCAAATCCATAGCTGTTTGTTAGAGTACCAAACATACAACAAACAGGAGCATACTTCATTTGTATGTTACGATTCATTTCTTTATTAAGGGAAAAAGAGGTTTCATTCAGTAGATTATTTTTCATGTCCGAAACTAGTTTATTTCCTATTGGTCTTTAAGGGGGGGGGCACCATTTTAGTGTTTTCCAGTCTCTTGAGGTATGGGCAAAAGCAGCCTTTATACTTCAAATACCACCTTCTGTGGGGGGGGGTGGATATGTGTGAGTCTAAAAAGACAGAGATGTATCCTTTGATATTTTTGATAGTCAGATAGAATTACTATCTATTCAGCCAGCATGTATTTATTCTGCTTTATTTATCTCTGTTATTTCCTTGGCAGTAAATTGCTCAAAGCCCTCCCCCTGATTATTGGCAGAAGCAAAAAGGAAGATTGGAAAGCCATAGAACTTTTATCTCAAACAGCTGAAAGCTCAGCATTTGAACTCTTTTATGCTGGGGCTCGAAGGGGCCTTTTCTAAGCTCCGCCTCTCCTAATTTATGCCTTTCAAGAGCTAGCCAAGTTTCCCTCTGCCATTACAAAATGAAAAGGGTGAGAAGGGAGCATTTTTATTTAACCTATGATCTACAAAGAAGCTTCTCCTCTTTTTTTTTTTTTCCATTTGAAAGGGGTACTGTGTGCTTAAATATTTGAGGAGCTGGAAGAAAGTGTTCAGTTTTGTTTATTCAACTGGGGCTTTGGGACTTCATTCACCTGAGATTTTCACTGAACTGGCAATATGTTTAGCATTGCATGAAACTGAAGATACACCTAAGCCTGGAGAAAGTATTAGTATCCATAACACAGTCAAGATATCAATATTATGTATGAAATTAACTGAAATATGGCATAGCCCTGACTAACTGTAATAAAAAAGAAAGTTGCATTTTGTGACTAAGGCTGTGATCTTATACTAATGCCCTTGGGTATAAGATTTATTTGATCTCCGTTTTCCTTCTTGGAAAGCACATGCAGGATAGTGATCTAAATTGTTCAGTTCTATGTTTCAGCTGGCACTAAACAAGAGATTTTTTTTAAAAAAATGAATAAATAAATGAACAAATAAAGCATACTTGCCAACATTTTGGAATCCTGAAGAGGTAGATTTTGCGAGGGAGCGAAGCGACCAAGCCCGAGCGCGCTTGCGCGCGAGGGGGGGAGGGTGTGGGAGGGGGGTGAAGACGGAATACGGCGTTTTTGAGGAACGAGTTCCTTGAAATTATCATTTAGTATTCTAATTACTAGCTTATTTTAGGGAATCAACGCACAATGAAGGGAAAATATGACTTCCATTTCATTTTATGGTAGGTTTGCTACAAAATCGGTAGATCAGAAGAGAAAATCGGTAGCCTTTCAAAACCTCTAAAAAGCGGTAGTCTACCGCCCAAAGCGGTAGAGTTGGCAAGTATGAATTATTAAAGCAAGGAAAATAAATGATTGCAAAATTAAAGGATGGATGCTATTGTATTTTATGTGGAATGAATCTGACTATTTTGATTCATTCAGTACAATTCCACAATCAAAAGAGGAAGAGGCCCAGATGAATTTGGTGCATCCGATGTGTCTTGAGAAGAGGACCGGAATCACACAAGGGCAGCTTGGAGATAGAAAGCATACCAGAGGCTAAGCAGCACCAGAAAAACAATGTTGAAATGCCATTCAGTCTGGAGTATAAATAACTATTCAATCATTCTGGTGTTAGCTGAAAATTCTCTCTTACCATCCTCTGCAGAATTGGATCTAGAGGGTGATATTATATCCTAGATCCATATGCACCAAAAATCAGAAATGCAATGCAGTAATAAGTACAATTGATAATCTGTCTCTGGTGGGAGGTTCATTCAGATACCCGATTAGCCTGGACATTCCCATGTATAGATTTTACTGTAATGATTTATTTTCCCACTCAACCAAACTAAACAAACTGTTGCAAATAGTTACTGTATTCAACTTAATGTTATCTTTAAATGGCATATTTGATAAACAAAAAATAAAGTACTAAATTATCATACTTCTGAAATGTAGACTTTTGAAAAGATTGGTGGACTCTACAAGACATTGACTGTCTATCTCTGGTCAAATTTCCTTCAATTCTTCTAGGCTTTAGTTGGTCTTTTCAGATGTTTCCCTGGACTTGTTTTTGTCCTCTAGAGTAAACCTTACGATGGACTTTATACCAACCATGATTAGTCCCCCTATTGAACACTGTTGTTGTTCGGGTGGTGGTCATCATTGTTTATGTGTCACAATCCTCATGAATCCTAAATGGCTTATATATGTATATATGCCCAGTCCATTCCATCTTTGCTTTTCAGAATTCCATTGGATAATTTTTGTCAGTGGTGGGATTCAAATTTTTTTAGTACCAGTTCTGTGGGCTTGGTGGGCATGGCAGGGGAAGGATACTGTAAAATATTCAGTCAGAGGTGGTATTTGTTGGTTTTTTGAACTACTCTAAATTTCTGCTACTGGTTCTCCAGAACTGGTCAGAACCTGCTGAATACCACCTCTGATTTTTGTGCCTCCCTTCTTTTCCACCTTTCAGTTCTTCCTTAATTATTCATCACCACCAGGGGTGGGATTCAAATTTTTTAACAACCGGTTCTGTGAGTGTGGCCTAATTTGTGGGTGTGGCTTGTTGGTCATGTGGCTGGGTGGGCATGGCTTGCTGACTGGGCATGGCTTGTTGGTCATATGACTGGCTGAGCATGGCTTGTATGTAAATATTATAAACATTTATGTAAATATTGATTTTTTTTATTAAAAAAGAGCAACTTTTACCCAAAATCAGGCACGGCAGGCAGGCAGATTGAGTTGCTCACAGAATCACAGATTTACTTATAGATTTATCTTTCTGCCATCTGCTACCTGAGTCTGCCCTGAAAAATAGAAGCTTCAGTCCTAAGGAAGGTTCAGCATTGCTTTTAGATTAGCTAGAAAGGAAGAAATCCAATGATTTCCTGCTTTCCAGCTAATCTAAATCTCCCATAGCAGAACAGCTGATGGTCGGGGGTGAGAAAAGAGGAAAAATAGCAACTTAGCAGGCAAGTTTGATGGTGTGCATGCCAGATAAGGAGTTAGTGGAATGGGAGGGGCCAGCCAGTGGCATGAGTTGCCAGTTCTCCGAACTGCGCAGAATCATAACAACCGGTTCTATAGAACCAGTCCGACCAGGTAGAATCCCAACCCTGATCACCACTGCAGTTAGCAACACACAGTGGCTAGGGTATGACACGTACTTTTTTCCCCCCATAAACTTTTGCATCTGTGTGGTCTAAATGGCCTCTTCCAAATCTGTGATATTATCCTCATGACAGTTCCAGATCTGAATCACTCCAGGAAAGGTGGAGAATTTGCTCGGAGCAACGTTGTCAGAAATAGCTGTCAAGTCATTTGGAAGAAATGACCATAAAACATGGTCATTTGAAAAGCTCAATCCAGTGGAGAATGCCCACCCCAGCAGAGTTTCCTTCTTGCTATTAAACCGCTAAAAATAAGGGAAGAGCAACATTGCTTCTTTCCCAGCCCTAAAATGAGGATTTACAGCTGGACCATAGCATAATATGTTATTTTCCCCTTAAAGAGAGAAAGATACTGTTTGTGTGCCTAATGTCCCAATTACATGATTCTCTCCACATTTTTGCTTTGCAGACTAATCTGCTCAGTGAGAGAATGTGTTGGCAGCTGCCCGATGCCTTTGATTCTATTAGCTCTGTGTCAAGGACATTCCGAATAATGTCAAGGGCAAAAGTTATTTTTTGCTCATGAAAGCTGAAGTCTGGTCCAATATATGCGAAGCTCACAGTTCAAAGAAGCTGCTGTATGAAATAAAATAATAAAAGAAAGATCGAGCTTCAGGGGGATTATCTTACAAATGTGAAACTGAACACATGTCACCTCAGAGAAAAAATCAAATTTGGGTTTTAGTCAAGTTTGGCCAAAAGAAACTCTGTTGTTTAACACAATTTAGTCATTCACAGAGGGCTAAATTTTTCCTAAGTTCAGCTTGGCAGTTTAGATTGCTGTGTCCACTTTTGTGGATTTTTCTGACCTTACCCTTACTTTCACTTCCAATTTAATATTAGAGGAAGGAAAAATGAAGCAGAACTCACTGACTCTCAAAAGACTGTTTCCCCCCACATACATTAAAAAGATTGTTTCATTGGAGTGAAACTTGAACACACCTACAATTTCCTAATAACCTTTTAGTTTTCTCTGCACCTGGTATTCTGGACACATTTCTCTCTCTCTCTCTCTCTCTAGTTCTTCTTTGCTTTTCAGCTGTTACTTTGAATGGAGGCTTGAAGCTTTGATGAAGTTCCAAATACAGACGCCAGAAGGACCTCAGTTTCCTAGGAAGCATTGCCAACTTCAGCAGTCATTAATTTTATGTGCCAATTTTCATTTGGAGAGTTTTTTCTGTCTTCAAATCTAATGGGCAACTTTAGCCAAATGTTTTTTTAAAAAAGGAGAAACCATACAGAAAAGCTCTAGCTTGCTATTACACAGATTTTTTAAATATATATATATATTAATATTTTGATATATTCTAATCAAACATTCAGAGAATTCACATGCCCTTCCATAGACAATTTAGAGAATGGGTTTAAAAACAGATCAATTTTCTCTTTTGATATAATAAAACTTGTTTTTTTTCCAAGGAAAGGGAAGAAAGAAATAACCGTAACCAAACTTGTTTGGGATCTCATCCAGAAGTCTACCTATTTTGTCACTAAATAGGTGGCCCCAACTTGATGGCAAATATTCTTTTGCCTCTTATGTACTAAGGAATAATAAATAATTTCTTCTATCCATTTTTTTGTCTTTATTCAATATTTTCTCGCGACAGGCCATGTCCACCAGGTATGGTAATATGTTCCTTGATTTTGTTTGCATTTCCAACACTCAGCTGATCTGTTTGGGAACATTTTTCTAATCTAGCTGGTGGTAGGAATAATAAATAATTTGTATCTAAAGGAAGACAGGTTTTACCACCCTTATAAAATATATTTTAAATATATGCTATAAAATATATAAATAAAATATATTTGTAAATTATATTAACAAATAATAGTTACATTGCTGTTTAAATATAAATAATGTTTAGTATATTATAATTTATTGAAAAGTAAAAAGTAACTGGAGCAAGGAATATTAGGTATGTTCAACATGGAATTGTTTATAAAAAAATAACAAAGGGAGGATTAAAATAAATAAATAAAAATAATCTGAGGGAAGCAGATAGTATTTATAACATTATTATATACATTAAAAGTTATAGACCCATCATTTCAAACTATGAGGAAGAAGCAGATTTTAATAATATAAATCCTTTTAAGTTAGAGAATTTCCGAATAAGTAAACCCCGGAGCCTAAAACAGCGATGGGAACCTATAGCTGCCAGATATGGCTGGAGTTATAATTAAGCAACATCTGTGGCTTTCCCTCTTGGCCTAAAGCTTGATTTTTCTCATGGTATAATCTGGGACTCTGGGATGCAGAATCAAAGAATCCTTGTATCCCACCAGTTCTCATCATGGCTTCAATCAATCAAGGTTTTCACTTAATGATTCTTAGTAAGAGGAAAAGGTAGACCAGGCTGTAGTAATATCCATTCTAATATACTCTTCCCTACTGATCTCAGAGACAATACTGGTTAAAAATAATAGAAAATATTTGTAGCTCAGGTTTTAGATTTTGGCAGTGGTTTGCTCTCCAAGCTTGTGTCGATTTAGTTTCTGAACATTTCATTACCAGGCTAGGTAATATCATCAGCAGAATTTTCTTGTCCTATTTTCCTTAGTAATAGCAATAGCACTTAGACTTATATACCGCTTTACAATGCTTTACAGCCCTCTCTAACTGGTTTACAGAGTCAGCATATTGCCCCCAACAATCTAGGTCCTCATTTTACCCGCCTTGGAAGGATGGAAGCCTAAGTCGACTTTGAGCCAGTGACACCCAAACTGCTGGCAGCCAGCAGTCAGCAGACATAGCCTGCAGTACTGCATTCTAACCACTGTGCCACCATGGCTCATTAGTTTAAAAACGTCTTGTGTTAACAAGGCAATACTAGGTATATGTGCAATTGGAGTCCAGTTTTATCACAAACTTTTCCATGTTATTCTATGCAAACAAGGATCTCTAAACAAAAGACCACCACATATTTAATGTAGTATGTCCACCAACTAGGAGATACGTAGAGTATATCAGTACAATCAGGTACAAATTCTGCTAATGCTACATTATTTTTATAATACTATATATTTTGCTCTTATCTTTCCTATTGTGCCACATCTGTTTGTAATGCGTTGGTTCCAGAATTTTTCTAGAGCCGATTTTAAAAACAGAAAAGAAGGGAGAAATTTTCTTCCTCTCTTTCAGACCAAGCCCATTCTGCCAATGCCAACTTAAATTCTACCCAGAATTATCCAATCACAGTAACTCAGTTTTATATGACACAACATTTATTTACTAATCAACTTGTACATTGGGGGGAAAAAAACAAAGTTCAGCATTTTACCCGGTTGCTTTGACATTCCAAATCACTTTTCCAAATTGGTTGGCAGCTATTGCTCAATTCAAAGTATAATTTAAATCTAATTTAACAGAAGTATATAATAGCAGAGATCTTCCCATCAACATTCAGCACCTGACAGTAAATTGTGCAGAGACATAATCATGTGGTCACATATTTCTACCTTATAGTGAAATTCATTAGGTATGTTTAAATTATAGCCATGATTTCTAAATTAGCAACTAACCCCATCTTCCCTCTGTGTTTTCTCTGTCTGTCTCTGCATAAGTGCCTGTTTGTATGTGCACAGAATTTTGATATAAATCAGATTCATTGGGGGGATTCTGATGCAATCTTTTTGCCTGATGTGTACGTTGTATTTCCCAGTTCTGCTTTTTAATAATAAGGACACTGTGCTTTAGGGACATTTTTTTCCAGATGATACAACTTTCTGCTGATAAACAATATATATAAGAAATATAATCTAGCATTACCTTTAATTTACTTCCATGGGTTGCAGTGACTTACGAGTTGAATTATGCATTGCTTTAGAATTAACACAGGAAAATAATTTCCCCAAAATCAAATACAATTCACGCCATTGTATCTTTCTGATATCAATAGGTTGAAACATAAAGCTTATTTTGAAAGGTTTAAATCTGGATGCTCTTCAGTAAAAGCCATAACTCCATAAACAACATAATTCATCTGCCACATGATATTTCTTTCATTATGTGTAAAAATACACAGCCATGTGCTTTTCATTTCACTCCATAGACCCCCTACTAAACTTATAAACATGAAGGGATTGTAGCAAAAAACAGGGACAACTTAATTTGTTGAGAGGGAGAGAGAGAGAGAAGAAGAAGAAGATAAATGACATTGGTGAAAAACTACACTTTGTCTTGTGGGATAGGCAAAAGTAAACAAATAAGTACCACTTAGAGAGGGCTGTAAAGCACTATAAAGCGGTATATAAGTCTAAGTGCTATTTTTATTTGCCTTTGGACTTACATAAATACAAAGGTAAAATAAAATTACCTAAGCTATCCCAGCATCTTTTCTGTGCAACAAAGCCACATGTTCATTTATTTAATTATTTATAATGGTGCTGTCTATAGCCACCTCTCAAAATTTTTCTCTCTCAAAGATGTAGTGAATTCTGAAGAGATTTCACAAGCCAGGTACACACTTTGTATGATTGTTGAGTTTTTAAATTGAATTAAAGTTTCTTTTAACTTTTTTTTGTTGCTTCAATCTACTTGGTTGAGCACATCTCTAATACTTTGGTTTCCAACTTCTAAAAGGACTATGGATGTCTATGCAGATCTTGTTTTTTTAGAAATTGATGGCCTACATACATTGTAATGTTTGACCATCACGTTCAGCTTCTTGTTCTGGGCAGGAATCCAATTTAAACCATCCATATGGCTGTCCATCTACTGCTTGTACACATCCATTACACAGATCATTAATTTCCTTTCATAAATCAACAATATTTTTTTAAATATTGTTCTAAGACATACAGAAATAAGCATTTTCTAAAATATCACCAACATCCTTCGCTGATTTTTTTCCCCATACAAAATGAAGGTCTGCTTCTTCACAACAGCTACTTGTCTTTTCTCAGTTCTGGATAAGCTTTGCAGGATGCAATATAAACATCCTATTTTAAGAATTATGCTATCTGTTTTGAATATTTGCAAACACAAGCTTGGAGAGTTTGCAAAGGATGAAACCCTCCTGCACCCCATTCCTTCTATTGTGGACCTATCTTACATGTAGCCCATAGAAATCCTGGGTGAAGTGTGAGTCTGTCCATCTATTGCTGAAAGAATAGCTCCAGGAGAATGGAATCCTACTTTTGACCACTGCATATTTTCTAGATCTCCTCTAGATAGTTGAGGGATCTCTTAGAACAAGTTGGAATGTACTTGGAATTGTAGAGAGGAAGTGTGGAGGTGCAATGAGTGGAAAACACAATACATAACATTAGATGTAGTCCCACAGATCTAGTCACATATTGAGAGACACAAACACAGATGGTAAGGAGAGTCAGCCAAAGTCAAATACAAAATATATCAAACTCACCTAATACTATTAAAGAAAAGAAATTGTGTAAACTGCAAATTTCCTTAATCTAGATCCCAAAATCCAATGAAAACATAAGCTGTCCAGTGTTTCCAAATGAATTAGAATTCTCTCCATATTACATTTTGAAAATCTTCATCCCATAAAGTGCAACAAGTATGTAAAAAGACAACTACAGAGTCCTCAACTTATAATCACAATTGAGCCCAAAATTTCTGTTGCTAAGTGAGACATTTGTTAAGTGAATTTTTCCCCATTTTACAACTTTTCTTGCCACAGTTATTTAGTGAATCACTGCAATTTTAAGTTAGAAATAGGGTTGTTAAATGACTCTTGCTTCCCCATTGACTTTGCGTGTCAGAAGGTCACAAAAGGGGATCCCATGATGAGACATTACAACCATGATAAATACATGCCAGCCTCAAGCATCCAAATTTTGATCATGTGACCATGGGGATGCTTCAACGATTGTAAGTGTAAAAATGATAAGAAGTCACTTTTTTCAATGTTGTTGTAACTTTGAGCAGTTACTAAATCAAATGTTGTAAGTTGAGGCACTACTTGTATCAACAAACTTAGTACAGCTGTTCATATTACATAGTCCCAGAGAGTTTCTATTGATCATTTTGCGTTTAAGCATATTTAATAGCATTTCTCTAAAAGTTTAGCTGTTATAAAATCAAGAAAGAAAAAGAAACATGATGGAGAACAGAGATTCATTTATGAACCATTTCTGGGTTCTAATAAAAACCAACTCAGAACTTCACTGGTATATTTGTTATGCTTTTGTCCTCTTTATGTTGATTTAACCTAGCGGTTTTGCTGCAGGAATTTTTTTTTTCACACTGTTCTATTTATCATTCTTTGGATTT
Source organism: Emydocephalus ijimae (assembly GCA_004319985.1). NCBI lineage: Eukaryota > Metazoa > Chordata > Lepidosauria > Squamata > Elapidae > Emydocephalus > Emydocephalus ijimae. The sequence continues at coordinate 11,785 of BHEV01009644.1, read as the reverse complement.
TCATTAGAAGTGATTTGGCAATAGACTTAGCCAAAAAGCACCATGGTTTTCAATAGACCCCTAGCACTGAGGTCAGGCCATGGAAGCAAACATGAAAAGGGCATGGGAAAATATGAAATATCAAATCATATTAGATCTTGAAGTAAGCTATAATAGAAACACAATGAGCTTACAGGACAAGTTATACATGATTTCCTCAAATGGTATTCCTGCTGTTTTTTTTAAAAAAACAATTGCTTATTGTTTGAACAGCTTTTAAGTGCTTTGAAAGAATTTTGCATGGCCAAAGATCTTTTCCCACTGCCAATTTGATTAGTAGTGAGAAACAAAATTAGGTTGGATCAATAGTGTTGTGAATTAATAAAAGTGCTTGAATAAAGATTGTTGAAACCTTAAAGTAAAGTGCAAGGTTCTGGCCCTGCACTTCTGATTGGCCGATAATAGCGATATCGGATTGGTCCGTTCAGGAGAATCTGATTGGCTATTAATGAGCCCTTCTCATTGGTTAAAAGAGCTAACGTTCCTGTGTTTTCATTGGCTAGATACCAAGAGCTTGCCTATATAAAGGGGCTGTTGTGGCCTTTACAGAGCTGTTGCACCATGTTAAATAAAGAGTTGAAGTTCACTGTTCATCGACTCGTCTCCACTTCTTGCACCACGCACAGAACTTAACACTGGCGACGAGGATGGGATGTGGAGATGTCAGAGCTGACTGAACACTACAGAGCGATAACTGAGCATGTGGCTGAAACGCACCAATGGTGGAACCATGTCCAGCAGCATCATACCACCCGCTCCATTCAACCTGGCACAAGAAGACTGGGACTCATATATGGATCGCTTCCAGATGTTTCTGGAGACTAACAATTTGAAGGATGCCACTACCGGAAAGAAACAGGCGGTATTCCTAACTCATTGCGGACCGACCGTATTCAAGATGGCCAAGGTGCTAGCAAAACTGGCAGAAGCGCAGTCCATGGACTGGGACGTCCTCGAACCCCGACTAAGGGTCCACTATGCACCGACCGTACCAACGCTCGTTAGAAGGCATGAATTTTACCAGAGAGATCAGCGGAAGGGCGAAAGTGTTGCTGATTTCATAGCTGATCTCCGGAGTCTGGAAGGCCTATGCGGGTTTGCCGACCTCGAAGAAGCCCTGAGAGACTGAATAGTTCTGGGATTAGATGCACCAGGCGTGCAGAGTAATCTGATGGCGAAAGGCAACATTAGCCTTAAAGATGCCATCGCTGATGCTACTGCAGCAGTAGCAACCAGGAAGTCGGCTGCCCGAATGCGCCGCACCCACGCCCCACTTCGCCAATTCACCAGCGAAGTTTCACCTCACTAAGAAGAACAGGCAAAGACAGCCCACCACGAGGACCTCGAATCGTCATCGGAAAGCGATGAAGAAGAGGTCAACCGGCTCCGGTCTGAACGAGACCAACGCCAGGGATCGCAGTACCAATGCGCTGGTTGTGGGGCAAACCACCCCCGATCAGACTGCAAATTCCTCGACGCGCTCTGCCATGTGTGCAGGAAAAGAGGCCACATCGGACGGGTCTGTAGAAGCAAACAAGGACCCAGCCAGCCCCCGAGGGGGGCTAATTATCGCCAATCTACAGGAAGCCATCCTGTAAAGCGAGAACCCTTGAACCACCAATGGAACAACCACTCCTACAGAAACAAACCCCTAAACCACTCAACGAAGCGAGAAGAGGCGCACCAAACTATTACGATTGGTCACGCCTCATCACTGGATGCCAAGAAGATCCGGGTGAAGGTGGCCATCAAAAACCAGCCTTGTATGATGGAAGTCGATTCAGGATCGTCCCTCTCGATGGTTTCCTGGAAGACCCTCAAGCAACTCATCCCTACCGTCCGGCGACAAGACCTCCAATTCCAAAGAATCATACTCAAAGATTATCAGGGAAATCAAATTCCAGTCGTTGGATCCAGCCAAGTCCATGTCTCATTTAAAAATCGTACCGCATCTCTGCCCTTGACTGTAGTCGACAGGGATCGGCCTAGCTTGTTAGGCCTCCAATGGTTCTCTCCACTTGGAATTGAAGTAGCCAGCATTCACCGAACCAGCAGCAATGACTGGGAAGAGTCTCTCGTCCAAGAATTCCAGGACGTCTTTGCAGATAAACTAGGTGAGTACAAGGGGACCCCGATATCATTTAACCTCAACCCCGAAATAGCTCCCATCCACCTTAAGCCTCATCGAGTTCCATTTGCCCTTAAACCAAAGATTGACCAGCAACTTGATAAATTAATAGCCCAGGGGGTGTTAGAACCAACTGACCATTCTCCCTGGGAAACCCCAATCGTGACACCCATCAAGCCAGATGGATCATTAAGAATTTGTGGGGACTACCGAGCCACCCTGAATCACGCCCTACAGCAAAACGCTTACCCGGTACCGGGTAACAGAAGGTGGTGCAACACCTTCTCCATTCCCTGGGGGGTGGAAAAAACCGCCGCTGACAGCTCGCGATATCGCGATTNTTGTCCCAGAGCGGTTACAGCGAGCGGTACTGAGAACCTTGCACGATGGCCACCCCGGCATCGTGCGCATGAAAGCACTCGCACGAAGCTATGTGTGGTGGCTGGGCATAGACAAGCAGATCGAAGCCTGGGTAAAGACTTGTCACAAATGCCGGGAAGTCAGCAATGCCCCACCCNGACGTTCTGGTATTCGACAACGGGCCCCAGTTTACCGTGCTTTCTTTTGAACAGAATCTGGCGGACCACGGTATTTGCCATGCGCTAACTTCACCGGTGCATCCTGCGGCCAATGGAAGGGCCGAGCGCATGGTACAATTCATCAAAAGAACTCTACATAAAATGGACTATGGTGATATCGAAGACAAGATTAACCGGATACTCCTTTTGCAGCACATCACTCCACACAGCATCACCAACAAACTCCCACTGAGTTATTGATGGGACGAAAACTCCGCTCCCACCTCGACTGACTACACCCATCGTACGAACCTGAAAAACCACACGGATCCAGCGGGAAATGCCGTAATTTCCAGGTAGGTGACTTGGTTTTCGTGAGAAACTTTTATGGCGACCCATTGTGGGTCGAGGCAACTGTAATCCAAGTAACCGGACCCAGATCGTACCGAGTGAAATGTCACGATTATAGAATATGGAAGCGCCATATTGATCAGCTGCATTCAAGGCTGCAGACTGGGGTCTGCGATTCCGGTGATTTCCAAACTGAGGGGGGAGGAGACGCCGAGGAGGCTGAAAGCACAAGCAGAAGAAATGACCGCTCAGACACAACATGTGAAGAAGGATCGGGGACAGGGGTAAACTCGCCTCAAAGGGATACCGAGGACATTAGTGGGGACGGAAGTTTAGATACAGAACCAGAGGCACCCTGTTCACCAGATAACGTCCTACCCCAACAAGACTCTAGACAAATACTGGGAGGACAACGTAAATCAAATAGACAATCAAAACAACCGGCCTACCTCAAAGACTACGTTACCGCACCCCTTAAACGGAACCCGGGTGGAAGGGGTGTTGTGAATTAATAAAAGTGCTTGAATAAAGATTGTTGAAACCTTAAAGTAAATGCAGGGTTCTGGCCCTGCTCTTCTGATTGGCCGATAATAGCGATATCGGATTGGTCCATTCAGGCGAATCTGATTGGCTATTAACAAGCCCTTCTCATTGGTTAAAGGAGCTAACGTTCCTGTGTTTTCATTGGCTAAATACCCAAGAGCTTGCCTATATAAAGGGGGCTGTTGTGGCCATTTAGAGAGCTGTTGCACCATGTTAAATAAAGAGTTGAAGTTCACTGTTCATCGACTCGTCTCCATTCTTGCACCACGCACAGAACATAACAAATAGCATGTCTGAAGAGAAGTTCCTTCACAGGAAGTCTGTGTTAGAAGAAAGGGGAATGCTGGGCTTCACTAATTTCCATTCTTCTAGGCCCAACTAAGGAAAAGTATCTAGTCTTCCTTGGAATCAGGTCTTCCACAACACTGAGGAAGACCATACTGCAGGGAGATGGAGTCAAGATGGATGCCATGCAAATAAAATCCTGTCCTTTTTTCACATACATATCCCTGACTTTTAATGGGAAACTTCCAGTTTTATTGGCTCCTTCTCTTTTTCTATGTCATATTATAAAATTACCTCAATTATCACATTTTTTAAAAAATAAATAAATGAATGTTCATAGAAATTGTCTATTCTTGTGAATGGACTTAGAAAGGTCCATTCCTTTGAATACAAATATGCATACATACATAGATACATATACATAAATACATACATGTATCTATGTATACATGCAAAAGGGAAATGAATTGTGTGTGTGTCTCTGTGTGTGTATGTTTGTGTGTATATTGTGAAATATATTGTGTCATTCTGATTAGTTTTTTAAGCTATTTAAAAATGGATAAAGTACATATTTCTTCAATCTTTAGTGTCTAGTGTTCCAACTTCTTGATATAATTCTCTTGGCTGTTCTCAAGCTTTTCTCAAAAGCTGTCAAATTCTGAACTTTAAGAATGTAATTTAAAATAACATTGTCACTGTTAATCCAGGCCTAACCAAATCACAGATTCACATAAGATATTATTTGAAATGAGATGCATGTCCTCAGTAAGGCATGTCAGGAGGTGGGAAATGCCTTTGAATACATATCCCAAGAGCTAAATGAACCAGCAAGAGAGTTCACAACTATTAGATTATAACTCTAATCTTTTTCTAATCAAAGTGCTTACTCAGCACAAAAGGGACAGTTTTCCTTTCTTTTTTCATAGTGCAGTTAGGAGAGAAGTCAATTAAGAGTTATGTAGAGAAACCTCACAGTTAGCCACTTTTCCCAAGTTGAGTAATGACTAGCTTAATGCTTTGAAAGGCCCAGAACAAGGAAAACCTGAATCTATGGCATATTTCAGTACTGTTCTAAGCAGACTATTTTTGGCAATGCTTGATTCCTGAAAGTGTTATATGTCAACACTGAAAAGGACATATAGATCCATAGTATATGTTTTACCATTTGGGCCACCTCCGGGTAAGGCTGGAAAAACTCTGATCTGAAGCTCTGAATTTATTAGATTTTTGTTTTTTGTACAAACTGGTTTGCCAGGGGAGTGGGGAGCTTTCCTGTGTTGATGAGATCCTGATTTATTGCTGCTTACCTTCTTTAATTTCACAAAAGCAATTGGTACCCTTGAGTAGTGCTTGATCTTGATATAGGCTGGATGAAGGAAAAAGATGAAATTCAATCGAGGCAAGACTGAGGCACTACTAAATAAAAAATACCCAGAACTCACCCAGAAAGATAGTTTGATAAGTAGTCCTTCATCCCCAGCTGTGATTACTTTTGTGGTTTTTTATATGTTTATTTATTTATATTGAAACATGGACCGGGTGGACCCTTCCAGACTCAATCAATTTTAGCAACAACATGCTTTGTGTATTGCTTGCAATGACCTTTACATGGGACCAACTTTGAAATATGTCTAGAATTTGCAATTGTTGCAAAACACTGCTGCTAGGCTGTTGACCACAGCAAGATACATAAATCATAGACAGTTCTACTAAATATCTACATGGGTTACCATTACCAACTGTCTACCCAGATCAACTAGTGCTAACTTTTAAAGCCCAAAACAGCTTAGGGCCTGATAATGTAATAGACCCATCTCTCACCATAAATATTCACAATTACTCAGAGGAGGAGCTGAAGTCTCATTTGACAGAAGTTCTACAATTATGCTACTGTTGGTGTGACTCCTTAAGAAATTGCATTTAGCTCCCAGTCTTTAGGAAAATGTGACTCTCTCTCAAGACTCACTCTCTCTCATCAAGCTTTTCACTATTAATTAGCATAATATCAGGTTTATTCTGGTTTTTTATTTCTATTGTGTGAAGTTTGTTAGGTTTTACACTTTTTAAAAATTTAGTTGTCATAAGATGCTTTAAACAGAAAGCTGGACATAAAGGAAGGAAGGAAAGAAAGATGAGATTGATCAAAGTTTGGCTTGCTATAAAGCAATTTCCTTGTTTCTCCCACCGAGTTCTTTCTGAACCCCAGGGGACAAGAAAAGTCAAGCCACTGGTCTTCATAGATCAGCAGGCATTTGACACAGACTCAATCCATGCCCCAAATAAAGGCAGGTTGATGAAAGAAGCCCAACTTCACCAAATACAGAAGGTTAACGGACATCCATGGTTCTTTGTAGTTATCCCTGGAACTCGTTAAGACCACCCCTGGATATTTTTGTTTGCATGTCTGAAAGAAATGTGATCTCAACATGGAACAGGTTTCTCCATTTTCTTAAGACCATAAAAAGAAAAATAAATTGTCAAGAAACTTAAGATGCAAAGTGTAATAAGCTAACTAAGCGTAAGGTTACCTTGCAGGTTATGTTACTCTGTAACGGGAAGACTAAAAATCAGAAGGCTTATGTTAAACTAAATAAATAAAGGAATCTAGGGAAAGGAGGGAATTAAATGTTATCCCACCCACTATTCAAACCATCCACCCCAGCCCAGCTTGGCAGTAAGCTGAAAAAACAGTAAATAGAAAGTGAGAGAATTAGATGTGGGCTATGAACACCTTCATTTAATTTCATAAATGGCTTTTCTGGAGATTGGCCTCTGATAAGGAAAGGACCCAGCATGAGAGGTTTAATTTCAAAAGCTGTGTGTATTTTTTTGGGGGGGGAGGGAGTTATAGAAGGGAAAGAAGTGGAGATGACAACTTTCAGATAGCTTGATAGAATACTAGAGCAATCATGGATATTTGTGTACAACAGGAATCATGGGAATTTGTAGTAGAAAACAAATAGGACAAAATGAAATGGAAGATTTATTAAAAAGAAATGGAATGGATTGCACCATGTTATAACTGAAAACATACTACTGACAACAAGAATCTGAGTTTGTTCCAAGTCAGGAATGTGACTTTAGTATAATTCTACTATCATGTTACATTTTGTCCATGTCTGAATGTTTTCTATTAGATATATGAAGAATATAGTCCTATTCCTGGTATGCTAAAATTATGAGCTATTATTATTTGTCTTTGGATTTAAAATATATATATTTGGCAGTAAATAGAAATGAAACATTAAATGTTTACCTAATAAAGAGGACCTGCAGTGAGAAGCAACTCCTGCCTATTTTTTTAAAATATGTAGATTCATGTGAATTTAACTGGCACACTAGAATATTTCTTCTTAACATTCATCCTAGCTTTAACCAATTAGTCTATCAGCTCATTGATGCCTTTGCAGCCCACCTACCTTAAAATATATATATAGTGCTCCTTCATCCTACTCTAGTCACTGATCCTCCAATGGAATGAAATCATCATCTGTACCCAGCACCAAAAGAAGAAGAAGAAATGTAATCAAGGCCAAAATTGAAAAACCCTCAAACAATTCAAAGTGCATATTATACATAAAGGCAGAATAACCAGCGGGTCGTATATTCAGTTTGTGCAAGAAGATTGCAGGTTTAAATGGTGTGAGATTTCCAGATACAAGCTGATAAAAAGTCTTGAATCATAACGCATCAGATTTAACTGTTGATTAAAAAAAAGTATAGATAATTTGATTTGGAAATACTAGAGGGAGATAAAGAATTGGTGATTTTGATCTCCAGTTCTGACCTTTTGAAAGAAAGATTCAAGATCGGAAAATCAAGGTTGAAAGATTATGGCATAAACCAGCCAAGATGGTCCCATTGGTTATTGACACACTGGGTGGCATACGAAAAAAAAAAAAATGACAATGGATGCCATACCAAAAATATCATAAAATAGGACTTGGAAAATATTTAATCTGTCAATTACAAAAGACCATGCTGTTTGATCTGCATATATAATATGCTCATACATTATGACATCCAAGGTTTTGGGAAGATATGTATGAAGGCCAATACCAGCTAAAGAAACTGGCAGCTGTGATTTCATATAGTTGTATATATAACAATGATAATAATACGCAGCTTGAATTCAACCCTAAAATAATTGGAGTACCACTTAAACACAATCAGCATTGACAAAAACCATCCTTAATCAACACAGCTCTTTTGGAAAAGTTTACATCCTCAGACAATATTTTTAATATTATTAAACAACAATATCTGCCTATCCAGATCCCTGGGAAGGGCTCAATAGGTGGACAAAAATGCCAGATCCAGTCTAAACATCTGGTTGACTATGCAACCAACAAATAATAATTAAAGAATGATAAAAATAAAGAAGAAATGGTGCAGTTCTGAACACAGCTATGGAATAACCCAAAGAAATACAACATGAGTGCAGCTTAGGGAAAGGAAAGAAGTGGATAAGAATAAAAAGAGACTGAAATGAAATAACTTATAATTATAGCAAGGAAAAGGCAAGGAAAATCAAGAGCTGGTCAGCATCAGGTGAAGATGAAACACAAAGCTTTTGGTTGAAACATATAACTTGTCTACAATCACCCATTGCCAAGATGTTCAACAGAATACTGCAAGGAGATGAAACTGAAGATTGGATGACATATTGTAAAACCCACCTATAATGAAAGATCCAACAATAGAGAAAACCATCACACCCTTTGCCCTTAAAGTGGGTTGTATGGTTTAATTTTCAGACCAGATTATCAGGAAATATATAGAGCAGAACTTTGACCATTCATGGACTCAAGAAACCAGAAATTGTCATCTAGTTTTCTAATCTTCCCTTTTTAGAGAAGGTTGTTGAGAAGATGGTCAGAGAGCTATTACAGAGGATCATGGAAGAAGAAGGTTAATTGGATTCATTTCAGATTGGGATATAATATGCTCAAGTGTGTTGATTACCTTTGGTCAAGCACTCCTTGATCTTTCAATACCATTGAACACAGTATCCTGGACCACCTCTCGGTTTTGGGTGGGTGGTACTATATCACAATGCTTATCCTTCTTTCTATGTGGCTAGTTCATCAGTGCTGATGAAGAGACCCTCATCCTCTTTTTTGTAGGTTGGCTCAGGACTTCATGCTTTTACCCCTTTTCTTTGACTTCTATATGAATATTGGGTGAGGCTATCTGTCAGTTTGGGATGACTCATGGTGACTAATAAGTAACTAATTAGTTACTTCAGACGGTGACGAAGACTCTAGTCACATTACATTTGGAATATTTCATAGATCTCTATATATGGGGCACTTACAATTTCTTCACTTGCCTTGTAACCAGTTCTAGATATCATTTTAGAGCAGTCCAAGTATTGCTGTCAGTGTCTTGTGCTGGGGTCCAGATGGGGCAAAACAAGCCCAGAGACTCCTGGTAATGGGGACTTCCCATGTTTAATCTTGAAGGGACTAAACCTCCCCATTAAAACAGTTGTGCAGCCTTGTCTTGAACTCAAAGATCCTATTCAAGGTGCAAATGACAGCTGTGGCCAAGAGGGACTTTGCACATCTCCATCTAGTGCAAGGGTTTTCAAACTTGACAGCTTTAAAACTTGTGGACTTCAACTCCCAGAATTCCTCCTCCAATCATGTTAGCTCAGGAATTGAAGTCCACAAGTCTTAAACTTGCCAAGTTTGAAGACCCTTGATCTAGTATGACAGTTTCACTTGTTCTTACAAGTTGTGAGGCCCTTCAGATGGTGACTAATACTCTAGTCACCTTACATTTGTACTATTGCATTACTCTCTATATGGAACACTTATAATTGGTTCACTTCTCTTGAAAGCAGGATTCTTCTCATTAACATCAAACTCATTTGGCAGCAAAAAGATGAGAAAGTAAACTTGTAATTGTACATTCCTGGCTTGCATGAAAAATCCTAATCGGGAAGGATCTCTCTCTCTCTCTCTCTCTCTCTTTTAACAACTATTACTCTTTTTTTAATGGTGAACAGTAGGTAAGGGAAGGTATTTCTTCAAACCTTTACCATATTCACTGTACTAGGTGGTTGCTCTCTTAGTCTCTTTTACTTTTAAAACAACCTAGCAATAGCTCAGTGCCTAGATTACCCAAATTATTAAAAATGGTCACATGATCAATTAATATTCTATTTTAATTATTAAATTATCTTCATATCACTATCAAACTTAGTCATCAGCAAGAAAAGACATATAAATCAAATAAATAAATAAAACAAGCACCGTATGAGCCCCAAACTTTCCAATGTATTCTGCAAAGAAAAGAAAACTGTGTGCAAAGCCAGCCTTCACACATAACTTTCTTTTTCTGCAAGATTATTTCCTGAACTATTTCCTGATTTATTTATTTTTTTGGAATGATTTCTTTGAATTAACCTGCAGACTTTCTTCCCTAAAGGAATATTCAAAGAAATCATTCAGGAAATCATTTGACATTTGGCACCGCACTATTATGTTTACTTAAGCTTAACATGTAATATAAACATTCAAAAATAATAATCAGAAGAATGAATTATTAAATGCACTTCTACAGTCACAATATACATATGTTGTGACTGTGGATGGATAGATAGATAGATAGATAGATAGATAGATAGATAGATAGATAGATAGATAGATAGATAAGAGATGATAGATGAAGAGAAAGAGAGAGAGGAGAGAAAGCGGAGAGAGAGAGGAGAGATAGGGATAAGGATAGGGATAGGGATATATGGAGGTTATTTTACTAGATCTTGGACTTAAATAACTCATTTGATTTGGTATCACTGTGTATGTATAAAGAAACATATTTCAGTTGATGTCACCTTTTTTCAGTTTTCATGTCTTGTATTGTTTTTATATTTTTATTGCACATATATACACACACTGCCAAGAATTATTTTGAGCAATATATATTGATTGATTGATGTAGAAAAATATATTGTCCAAAATACATACCCATCCATCTTAAACAGGTAACTCTTTGTGATAAAAATCTCATAAAATAAAAAATAATGAATATATAGATAATTCTTGACCTGCAACCATTTGTTTAGCTACATTCAAAATTACAATGGCACTGGAAAAAAGTAACTTATAGCTGATTCTAGCACTTCCAACTGCAGTAGCATTTTGTGATCAAAATTCAGGCAATTGGCAACTGGTTTATATTTATGATTGTTGTGCCATCCCAGACCATGTGATTTGCAATTTGCAACCTTCTCAACTGACTTCCAACCAGCAAAGTCAACAAGAGAAAATAGATTTGCTTAAACACACAATTCACTTAATGACAGTGAATTTGCTTAAAGACCATGGCAAAAAAGGTCATAAAATCGAACACGGCTCACTTAACAACCACCTCACTTAGCAACAGAAATTCTGGTCCCTATTGTAAACATGTCAAGGACTACCTGTGGTTCCTATTATGCCGAATAATTCTATATGTGTAACTCTTTATTGATAAAAAAATAAAAATAAAGGGGGGGAGATAAAAGCAAAAAATAAATATTACATATTTTTCCTGGTCTAGCAGCTTATATCACCATTCCTTGGTGATCACCAAAACCTGTAGAAGTATAAAGAATTAAATGAATGTATGTGTTGTGAATTAATAAAAGTGCTTGAATAAAGATTGTTGAAACCTTAAAGTAAAGTGCAGGGTTCCNTGGCCGATAATAGCGATATCGGATTGGTCCGTTCAGGAGAATCTGATTGGCTATTAACGAGCCCTTCTCATTGGTTAAAAGAGCTAACGTTCCTGTGTTTTCATTGGCTAGATACCAAGAGCTTGCCTATATAAAGGGGCTGTTGTGGCTGTTTACAGAGCTGTTGCACCATGTTAAATAAAGAGTTGAAGTTCATTGTTCATCGACTCGTCTCCACTTCTTGCGCCACGCACAGAA
>BHEV01009642.1:0-31889 GCA_004319985.1 Emydocephalus ijimae | reverse complement strand
TTTCATCCAACAATTCCCCATATCTAACTGTTTGTTCCTTCTTATAGATTATAGGATAGGAAAATGCTTCAATAGTCGATAGCCTCTATTATCTACATTTTCGTAACTGTCTGCTAGCAGAAATAATATGATAAACTGTGACCCAATCCACATTTATATTTTCTTCTGGATTAATTCAAGCATAGTGCAATCTAATACAGTGAGTTCAATAGAGCTTGCTCCAAGGTAAGTAGATATAGAACCACAGCCTGAATCTGAAATATTTACAGCAAATTATATAATTGGAAGAAAGCACCAAAGAAATACTGATGAGTGGAAAAGAAGATTCAAAAGGAAAGAAAAAAAAGAAAAAAAATCACTGCATTGACGGTGTGTAGATGATTGACATGGCAGTTGGACAAAACATGAAATAGGAAAAAAATGGAGAAAAAAAATGGACAGATTCTTTTAACATTTGAAATTCTTTCTGCCTTACAAGGTGAGCTTTGTTGACCTAAGAACATGTTACTCTAACATGACATGAGGGAAATGCCACTTATTAACTCTCCAGAATGGAAAAAAATGTCCAAATATATTGCCTCTCTTTCAAAATTAAGCCTCACATGCAAGCACAGATTAACAATGAGAAATTCAGAATGCAATATTTTTTTATAATTGTGATATCTATTTCTTTTTAACTCCAATACTAGTATTATTCTCTAGCATTCCTTCCATTTTATCTACTATTCAATACATTGTGTTAACAATAAGCTCAAAGCCTCTGGACTGAATTTCTCTGTGCTGCATACATTAAACATATCTCAGGGACACTGGCTATGCCTATCTTGGGATCCAATAATAAAAATGAAATATCAATCATGATTAGCCCATTCTGGCTTGTTTAAAAATGCAAAGATAAATAACAGTATAAGGTACAAATGAAAATGTTTTCCTAAAGAACAACTTGATTATGTCTTTGCTTCTGCACTTGGATTCTTTCCAAAATAGTAACAGCACTTAGACTTATATACTGCTTCACAGCCCACTCTAAGTAATTTACAAAGTCAGCATATTGCCCCCAATAATCTGGGTCCTCATTTTGCCTCCCTCGGAAGGATGGAAAGCTGAATCAACCTTGACAATCGAACTGCTGGTAGTCAGCAGAATTTGCCAGTAATACTGCATTCTACCCACTGTGCCACCACAGCTCTTGTGATTGGACTAGTTTAGAAATATTATTAAATGCATGCACATCATATGATAGATCCTTACCTCCTTCACTATTGTAGCTTTTAAAAAATGTGAGGCTTTCTGGTATGAAAAACAACTCAAGGTGGAAAAAGAAATTCACAATATTTAGTCTTCACCACAAACTAAATTAACATGCATCAAAGGAGAAGAGCAATTCTGTTTGTTGTCTTTTCATACAACACTCACTACTGAAATAGAATAAACATATATACCGTCTTGTTGGGTGCAACATTGCATGCACCAGCTTTTTTTGTTCTTATCCAATTGACCACTATGGGCAATAGTCAGAAAGTTAGCAGAGTGGCTTTTTATCTTTACCATATTTCTCTTCTTTCACTAAAACATTTTCTTTGTGCATGTTGTGAATTAATAAAAGTGCTTCCTAGGCCTTATCAATTTTTATAATGTCTTTCTGCCTCACAAAGCAACCGAAGCCGAACCCCTACATCGTTTATTGGACAAAAAAGCAACCTGGGTTTGGGGGCACCGGAAGGAACATGCGTTTCGACAAATAAAAAACCTATTGACCTCCGACACTGTTTTGATGCAGGATAATTAGACTTTGCCTTGAACGGTTACATGTGATGCATCACCATTCGGAGTGGGCGCCATTTTGAGCCACGTTTTACCAAACAGAAATGAAGCCCCTGTTGCCTATTTTTCAAAAACGCTATCTAAAGCAGAACGCAGTTACAATCAAATCGATAAGGAAGCTCTTGCTATTGTATCTGCTGTTAAACGATTTCATGAATATATTTATGGGCGAGCTTTTACTATAATAACTGACCACAAACCTTTACTGGGAATAATAGCAGGAGATAAACCAACTCCTCACATATTATCTCCCAGAATGACTCACTGGTCAGAATTCTTGGCTGCCTATAATTATAAGTTGCAACACCGCCCGGGGAAAGCCATTCCCCACGCTGATGCATTGAGCCGTATGCCACTTCCAGAAACCGTTAACGACTCTGCGCCGACCATCACAACACTGCAGATCGAGACAATCCAAAAACCGCAGCTGACAGCTCGCGATATCGCGATTGAAACTAAACGCGATCCCATTTTAGCACGTGTCCTCAGCTGAGTAGAGCGTGGATGGCCATTGGACCAAATCCCTGACAACTACGTTCCCTTCAAAAGTCGACAGACGGAACTGTTTTCTCAGAAGGGCTGCGAACCTTGCACGATGGCACCCCGGCATCGTGCGCATCAAAGCACTCACACGAAGCTATGCGTGGTGGCTGGGCATGGACAAGCAGATCGAAANACCCCAACAGAATGGGAAACACCCAGGGGACCATGGTCCCGTATTCATCTGGACTTTGCGGGGCCTACGAATGGACACACATTTTTATTAACAGTGGATGCCTACTCAAACTGGCTCAAAATCCATAAGATGAAAAATACAACAACCGAATCAGTCATCAGGAAATTGGACAGGTTATTTGCAACACACGGACTACCGGACGTTCTGGTATCCGACAACAGGCCCCAGTTTACTGCGCTTTCTTTTGAACAGTATCTGGCGGACCACGGTATTCACCATGCGCTAACTTCACTGGCGCATCCTGCGGCCAATGGGAGGGCCGAGCGCATGGTACAATTCATGAAAAGAACTCTACATAAAATGGACTATGGCAATATCGAAGACAAGATTAACCGGATACTCCTTTTGCAGCACATCACTCCACACAGCATCACCAACAAAACTCTCGCTGAGTTATTGATGGGACAAAAACTCCGCTCCCACCTCGACCGACTACACCCATCGTACGAACCTGAAAAACCACACGGATCCAACGGGAAATGCCGTAACTTCCAAGTAGGCGACTTGGTTTTCGCGAGAAACTTTTCTGGTGACCCATTGTGGGTCAAGGCAACTGTAATCCAAGTAACCAGACCCAGATCGTACCGAGTGAAATGTCGCGACGATAGAATATGGAAGCGCCATATTGATCAGCTGCATTCAAGGCTACAGTCTGGGGTCTGCGATTCCGGTGATTTCCAAGCTGAAGGGGGAGGAGATGCTGAGGAGACTGAGTTTGGAACGGCGGAAAGCACAAGCGGAAGAAATGACCGCTCAGAAGAAGGATCGGGGACAGGGGTAAATTCGCCTCAAAGGGATACTGAGGACATTAGTGGTAATGGAAGTTTAGATACAGAACCAGAGGCACTCTGTTCACCAGATAACATTCTAACCCAACAAGACTCTAGACAAATACCGGGAGGACAACGTAAATCAAATAGACAATGAAAACAACCGGCCTACCTCAAAGATTACGTGACCGCACCCCTTAAACGGAACCCGGGGGGAAGGGGTGTTGTGAATTAATAAAAGTGCTTGAATAAAGATTGTTGAAACCTTAAAGTAAAGTGCAGGGTTCTGGCCCTGCACTTCTGATTGGCCGATAATAGCAATATCGGATTGGTCCATTCAGGAGAATCTGATTGGCTATTAACGAGTCCTTCACATTGGTTAAAAGAGCTAACGTTCCTGTGTTTTCATTGGCTAAATACCCAAGAGCTTGCCTATATAAAGGGGGCTGTTGTGGCCGTTAGCCGAGCTGTTGCACCATGTTAAATAAAGAGTTGAAGTTCACTGTTCATTGATTCGTCTCCATTTCTTGTGCCACGCCCAGAATATAATAGTGCATCTCTGTGTAAGAGGTCTGCTAGTAGTTAAGCAAAAATTCTTAACCTTTTCTTCTTCAGTTCACTCTGTTATCTTGTCTGATTTTACCTTGCGTAAGTCCTTACCTGACTTGTGCTCTCTTAGTGATGGAGAAGAGAAAAATACAGATTCTTAGTTGTAGACAGACTTAAGGGATGCCATGTTTCTTCATATATAAAATTTATCTGTTTTTATTTCACACAAACATCATGCTGGAGAATATTTTATCTATATGGTATTTAGGTTTCTTCGGGTATTTTCCCACGTCTTAGAGAGGAGTTTCAGTTTCACAGCACCAAGCAACTTTAGTACAGAACAGTTGAGATAAGCCATGCCCTTGCTGTCTCCTTCTTGCTCACTCAGCAAATACTGTTTCAGTTTCCAAACAGTCTCAAATGTCTCACACACTGACGGGATGCGAACCAGATAAATCCCGATGGATGCTGGTAGGCAAGGCACAGTTTGTTTCCCCTTATTTTCCTCCCCAAAAACTAAGGAAGCATGGGTATAGAGCTCGTTATAAATACTTACAGTGTTAACATGAATATTTTTTCCACGCATTCTTTATACAAGTGACTTACATCAGTCCATTTAGTGTGGACTGCTCAAAAAAGTGACTTATGACACTTACATCCATTGCAGCATCCCAGGGTCATGTGATCAAAATTTGGATATTTGTCAACTGGTTCATATTTATGATGGTTGCTATGTGCCGGAAACTTTTGGGGCCTACTAACAAGTAACGTCAATTGGGGAGCCAGATTCATTTCACAACCATCTTACTAACATCACCTCTGGAATGATTCATTTAACAACTGTGGCAAGAAAGATCATAAAAATGTGGCAAAATTCACTTAACAAATGTTTCATTTAGCAACAGAAATTTTGGGCTGGTAAGTTGAGGACTTCCAAAACTAACAACAAAAAAACACAACTTAAATAAATCTAACATTAAACATTTAAGAATCCATTCTAGATGGATGCTGAAAAGAAAATTTAAAAATCCTGATAAATTCTCCTCCCCTTACATAACAGGTCTACAAATCTTTATAAGCTTTCCCATCCTTACTTAACAAGAATATTATATTAAATAAAATATTTCAGATGAGGTGATCTCGGTCTGATAGTCGATCAAATTGACCCAAAATATAATAATAATTTATATGTGAAAAATTTTAAAAAACAGTCAACAGTTATCCCAACATTGCATTAATCTTCAAATCACCCTGTTAACCAGCTGTTATTGTGTTTAACATATAGAAAGTCCACAAATGACTTCCAGTCTCTTATAAAACTGTCTAATCCATTGTCTCTAATCAAAGCAGTTAGTTTTACCATCTCTGCTAATTCAGTCAATTTTAAAATCCATTCTTCAACAGCTGGCATCTTTTTCCTTTCCATTGCTTAGCGAATACAATCCTCTCAGCAGTCACCATACAAAGAAATAGCATCCCAAATTGTTTTGGATTAGTTTGTCCATAATACCTAAAAGAAAAGTTTCAGGTTTCATTAATATTTGAATCTTAAATATTTTCTGTATTGTCATTATTATGTTTATCCAGTAAGTTTTCCCATGTTTGCAAGACCACCACATATGATAAAAGGTACCTGGATTTTGATTACATTTTCTGTTATGTCCTGAGCATGGGCGCAAGGAACGGAGACGAGGCATCGAACTGTGACTTCAACTCTTTATTAGTAACTTCAGAACAGAGCAAAATACTTGGGCAGCAGCAGCTCTTTTATAGAGCTGGCTGCTGTCACAACAACCAATGATTTGAGTTTACTGCTCTAACAAGCATCCAATCAGAGATGACCCGCTGTCAGCCAATCAGATCAGCCAGAAACGACCAATCACGACTCACTATTCGCGGGCCAATGAGAAGTGCAGGATTACGAGCCTGCTGTTAACGTAAAACTATTAGGGTTGTTAATGAACGTGTTAGCTTAGTCCTTAACATTTTCAACACTTATTACAAGTCCCTCTATACATTTTCACTGGTCTAAAATATTTATGTCCAATTTTCCAATATTAACAGTTTGTGGATGCTTCACAGCATTCCCAGTTAGTTGTCTGTAGTGTTAAATTTAGCTTAGTAGTACACAGGTTCAGATCAGATTAGCACTTGCATCTCCACAAAATAATCATAGCTGCTCTTTGTTATTGTGAAAGCTTTTTAAATATAGCTTTCTACATGTTAACTTTGCTATAAGTGTACTTGAATCTTTAAAATTTCAGAAGTCATGCAGTTTTTCAAGTGAATTAGAATCTCCTTTGCAATACTGAAAACCATTCAGGAATCTTGGTTAGATTATTATTCTCATATCTTTGGGTATAGATTTCAGAATAAAACCAATATATTACATGTTTTTACAGTTTGTGAATTCAGACCAGTTTTGAATTCCCAGATACCTTTACAGTATCTGGAAAATATGGCAGACAAAACAAGAAGAATAGCATTGAACTCCCCGACATAAATACAAAAAACACAGTTATGCACAGGAAAGCCAAAGCCTCTCTGCTTACATTGGACTTATTTTGATTCTATCCAAGGATGTAGGTCCCTTCCTATGTTGTATATCTGCATTCATTTATTTGTACATGTAAACACAATTTATGGATTCAGTGTGTCATTGCAATTGATGCTTCTGAATTAAATATACTCAATATTTCCAGTGTAATGGGTGCTGCCCTTTTCTACTAATAAACCTCCCTAATGCCTCCATAAATATTAATATGTTGATTTAGTCTCTACAATGTTTGTGAGGACTAATTTATTTTCTAAATCTGGCCAAAAGAGACTTGTAGTGGGGACTAACAAGATAAATTTTATACAAATTTATTTAAAGTGGGGCAAAATAAATATGTAGAAGACATCTATAATCATGCCAACAACCACTTCCCACTTAAAACTGACAAAGCATTGCTCTTTTAAATTGCTGCTGCTTGAGATGTCAATTTGTTATAAAATTAACTTCTTGATGCCAGCTACTGTTATCAACTTGTCTTTTCTCTATGAAGAAAACCAGAACGATTGAACAAATTTGTGTTGGATTGCAAAGTAGTTTGGTAAGATTCATAAAAAAAATAGAGACAGGCAATCATTCTATAAAATTCATATTTTTCTCTTTTATTATTGTCACATGGATGCTGTCAGGTCTGTGACTATAAATCATTCTTCTTCTTATATGCTTTCCAGTATGTAAAGTGAATATTTGACAGTCCTGTACCATTAAAACCTAGTATGAGTTTTGGTTCATCTGCTTAGTCCATAAACCTTCTCATAAACCTAGCACAAGAGATTAAAGAATGGAGTGTCAAGCAGTCATGGGTAGCATCTGAGGCAGCTTCTAAAAGGTTTTGCAAAAGGGGAGGTGAAAGCAGTGTGTAATATGATCTAAGAATCACTTGTTCAAAGAAGGGGGAAGCACCAGTAAGCATTTGTATCATAGCCATTTTATAAACATGATAAAGAAGAGTAGAGCTCTACTCTGCTATAAATGGAATGTGATATATAGTTCACATTTATCAATGAATCTTCTACCATTAAAAAGAAAATCCAAAATGGTATCCTAGGAAAGTGATGGGAGGAAATATAGGTGAAACTCAAAAAATTAGAATATTGTTCAAAAGTTCATTTATTTCAGTAATGCAACTTAAAAGGTGAACCTATGAGATAGACTCATTACATGCAAAACAAGATAGTTCAAGCTGTGATGTGTCATAATTGAGATGATTATGGCTTACAGCTCATGAAAACCCCAAGTCTACAATCTCAGAAAATTAGAATATTGTGAAAAGATTCACTAATCAGCTAACTAAGCCATAACACCTGCAAAGTGTTCCTGAGCCTTTAAATGGTCTCTCAGTCTGGTTCAGTAGGAATCACAATCATGGGAAAGACTGCTGACCTGACAGTTGTGCAAAAAACCATCATTGACACTCTCTATGAGGAGGGAAAGCCTCAAAAGGTAATTGCAAAAGAAGATGGATGTTCCCAAAGTGCTGTATCAAGTACATTAAAAGAAAGTTATGTGGAAGGGAAAAGTATGGAAGAAAAAGGTGCACAAACAGCAGGGATGACTGCAGCTTGGAGAGAATTGTCAGGAAAAGGCCATTCAAAAGTGTTGGAGACTTTCACAAGGAGTGGACTGAGGGTGGAGTCAGTGCATCAAGAGCCACCACACAGAGACGGATCCTGGACATGGGCTTCAAATGTCGTATTCCTCTTGTCAAGCCGCTCCTGAACAACAAACAACGTCAGAAGCATCTTACCTGGGCTAAAGAAAAACAGAACTGGTCTGTTACTCAGTGGTCCAAAGTCCTCTTTTCTGATGAGAGCAACTTTTGCGTCTCATTTGGAAACCAAGGAGCCAGAGTCTGGAGGAAGAATGGAGAGGCACACACTGCAAGATGCTTGAAGTCCAGTATTAAGTTTCCACAGTCTGTGTTGATTTAGGGAGCTATGTCATCTGCTGGTATTGGTTAACTGTGCTTCATTAAGTCCAGGGTCAATGCAGCCGTCTTCCAGGAGATTTATGGAGCACTTCATGCTTCCTTCCACAGATGAGCTTTATGGGGATGCTGACTTCATTTTCCAGCAGGACTTGGCACCTGCCCACACTACCAAAAACACCAAAACTTGGTTCAAGGACCGTGGGATTACTGTGCTTGATTGGCCAGCAAACTCGCCTGACCTGAACCCCATGGAGAATCTATGGGGCATTGCCAAGAGAAGGATGAGAGATATGAGACTGAACAATGCAGAAGAACAGAAGGCTGCTCTTGAAGCATCCTGGTTTTCCATAACACCTCAGCAGTGCCACAGGCTAATAGCTTCCATGCCACGCCGCATTGAGGCAGTAATTGCTGCAAAACGGGCCCAAACCAAGTACTGAGTACACATGCATGCTTATACTTTTCAGAGGTCCGATATTGTTCGATATTGTTCTATTGTCGTTTTATTGATTGCATGTAATATTCTAATTTTCTGAGATTGTGGATTTGGGGTTTTCATGAGCTATCAGCCATAATCATTGCAATTATGACAAATCACAGCTTGAACTATCTTACTTTGCGTGTAATGAGTCTATCTCATATATTAGTTTCACCTTTTAAGTTGCATTACTGAAATAAATGAATGTTTGCATGATATTCTAATTTTTTGAGTTTCACCTGTAGTAGGGGTTTGTGAGATCCAGAACCTGATCCAGAGGTTTACAAATTCCTTTAGCAAAGTATAAAACTCCTTCAGTCAGTGAATAAAGATTTGATGTTAGATCCAGATTAATATGGCATCAGTTAAAAAACAATAGCCATATACAATATAAATTTTCAGTTAATTTGAAAGATGAATCCATCTTTGGTCAGAGTTCAATGTGCAATGTGTTGGAGGCCACATGTTGAAAGAAAGGAAGAAAGAAAGAAAGAAAGAAAGAAAGAAAGAAAGAAAGAAAGAAAGAAAGAAAGAAAGAAAGAAAGAAAGAAAGAAAGAAAGAAAGAAAGAAAGAAAGAATTTCAACTAGGAAGAAGGCAAGTCTATCTTTTCTTCAAAAACTAATTTTTAAATAGATTTTTAAATTGATTTTCTTGGGCAATAATAACTAGACAAAATAAATTTTATAAAAATGGGCCAGTCAAACAATCTCAGCTCAACTCATGTCACAGGGTTGTTGTGGGGAAAATAAGAGGAAGGTGTATTGTATAAGCGTGTTGCTGTGAATTATTTGTAAAAACAAAGGCAGGATATCAGAAGTGGTATTCAACAGGTTCTGACCAGTTCTGGGGAACTGGTAGCGGAAATTTTGAGTAGTTCGGAGAACCGGCAAATACTACCTCTGACTGGAGATTTTACAGTATCCTTCCCCTGCCACACCCACTAAGCCATGGCCACAAAACCGGTAATAAAAAAAATTGAATCCCACTACTGAAGGACATGCAGTAAATTAACAAACAAAAAATAAATATTGCTTTTGACTATTTTCAGAATTAGGAAACCTGACACTAAAACAATTCTATTAAAAAGCTTTTTCATCTTGAAATACGTGTTTTCACTTTTCTGTAAGCACAGTCGTCAAACTCCTGAAATATGGGAGAAATTTTCGTACAACTAAGTATCTTTGCAACTCTGTGTTAAAAAGAAACCCTGAGATTTATTTCTACTCAATTTCAGGTAATCTAATGATACCTCATTCTGTTTGGAATTGGTTGATGTCATCTTCATTGTACAATTACATGAACTATATTAATTGAATCAGCTGGTATTCTGTTAGGGGCAGAAATGAAGCAAGTATGTCTGTCTTGTGTAGTTTCTGAGCACTATGTGTAAACCTGTATCTCCGTGTCTTGCATGCTTAAGGACATTCAAAGAGAAGGACTTATTACATTAACTGATTGGCCATCTCATTCTATTGATACAAAACAAATCTTTAAAAAATAAAGTAATTAGAATATTTTAAACTTAAAAGAGGAGAAATGTTTTACTTAGAATCAGAATAGAGCTGGAATAGAGCTGTTCAGGCAGAAGACTTATAAAATTTCAGACAAGTGGCTATCCAGTCTTTTCTTAAAAATCTATAATGATGAAGCATCCACAATTTCTGAAGGCAAGCTGTTCCACTAGTTAAATGCCCTCACTATTAGGTGAGGAATTAAGTTTCTCCTTAATTCCAGGTTGCTTGTCTCCTTGATTAGTTTCCATTCATTGTTTCTTTTCTTGCCTTCCAATGCTTTGGAAAATAAGTTGATCTCCTCTTCTTTGTGGCAGCCCCTCTGTTGCGAACTAAGCAAACGCGTGAGTTTAAAATCCTAATAGTTTTGCTTCCATGGCGGGCTCGTAATCCTGCACTTCTGATTGGCCCGTGAACAGCGGATCATGATTGGTCATTTCTGGCTGATCTGATTGGCTGACAGTAGGTCACCGCTGATTGGATGCTCCCAGCGCGGCAAACTCAAATCATTGGTTATTGTGACAGCAGCTCTATAAAAGGAGCTGCTGCTGCCCTAGTATTTTGCTCTGTTCTGAAGTCACTAATAAAGAGTTGGAGTCACTATTCAATGCCTCGTCTCCGTTCTTTGCGCCCACGCTCCAGATCTAACATTGGCGACGAAGGTGGAATGCGGAGACAATAGAGCTGACTGAACACTCACCGAACGCTAACAGAGCACGTGACTGAGAGCGCACCAATAAGCAGCAGAATGACCAGCAGTGCTATACCACCCGCTCCATTTGACCCGGCTAATGAAGACTGGGACTCGTATATGGACAGGTTCTAGATGTTCCTGGAGACCAACAATTTGAAAGATGCTATGCCTGGCAAGAAATGAGCTGTATTTCTGACCCATTGCGGGCCCGCCATTTTTAAAATGGCGAAGGCACTTGCGAAACCAGCAGAAATCAAGACAATGGACTGGGACAACCTCGCCCCAATCCTATGGGCTCATTATGCACCAGCGGTGCCAACACTCATCAGAAGACACGAGTTTTACCAGAGGGAGCAACAGGAAAGCAAAAGTGTTGGAGACTTCATTGCTGACCTCCGAAACCTGGGGGGACTCTGTGGCTTCGCAAATCTCGAGGAAGCCATGAGAGAACGAATTGTTCTGGGCCTAAAAGACCCCACGACCCAGAGCAAGATTATGGTGAAGGGAGACATCGGCCTCACAGATGTCATCGCTGATGCTACTGCAGCAGAAGCAACCAGGAAGTCAGCCGCTCGAATGCGCTGAGTGAATGCACCGCACCACAAACTCGCCAGTGACACTACGCCTTTCTCCGAGAGGCACACAATGACCACCCACCATGAAGACCTTGAATCCTCATCAGAAAGCGAGGAAGAAGAGGTCAACAGACTCAGGTCAGAATGCGACCAGCGAGACCAGTGGAATCATAAGCCTTTGTGTCAATGTGCTGGATGCGGGGGAAATCACCCGCGATCAGACTGCAAATTCCTAGACGCACTCTGCCATTCCTGTGGAAAGAGGGGCCACATTGCAAAGGTCTGCAGAAGCAAGCGAGGGTCCAGCCCAAACCAAAGAGAAAATAATTTCCAGCACACAGCAGGCATCCCACCAGTAAATCGGGACCACCTAAACAACCAATGGAACCACTACTACAGAAATCGAGCTCCCGCCACTTCAACCAGATGAGAAGAGGCCCATCAAACCATCACCATCAGCCACGCTTCATCCCTTGATGCAAGGAAAATCTGAGTGAAGGTCACCATTGAGAATCGACCATGTGTTATGGAGGTCAACTCCGGGTCGTCCCTGTCGATGGTCTCCTTAAAACAGCTGATCCCTGACATCCGTCGCCAGGACCTCAGCACTCAAAAAATCATATTAAAAGACTACCAAGGAAACAGAATTCCAGTTGCCGGTTCCAGCCACGTCCAAGTATCCTTCAAAGACCACACCGCGATCCTACCTCTTACCGTCATCAATCGAGATCGGTCCAGCTTGCTAGGTTTGCAGTGGTTCATGCCACTAGGAATTGAACTTGCATCAACCAGACCGGAAGCAATGACTGGGAAGCAGCCCTCATCCAGGAATTCCAGGACATTTTCACCGAGAAGCTAGGCAAGTACAAGGGATCCCCCATATCATTTAATCTCAGCCCTGATGTTGCGCCCATTCGCCTTAAGCCTTGTCGAGTGCCCTTTGCACTCAAGCCAAAGATTGATGAACAATTGGACAAATTAATAGCCCATGGTGTGTTGGAACCGATTGACCATGCCTGATGGGAGACCCCAATTGTAACCCCCATAAAACCTGATGGATCTTTGAGAATTTGTGGGGATTACCGGGCCACCCTTAAGCACGCGCTTCAGCAGAGCGCTAACCCTGTACCTGTGGTCCAACACCTTCTTCATTCCCTGGGAGGTGGGAAAATATTCGCAAAATTGGACTTAGCTCAGATGTACCAGCAGTTGCCCATAGATGCAGAGACTGCAGAAGCCCAAACTATAGTTACACATAGAGGTGCATTCAAGTGTAATAGACTCCAATTCGGAGTGAGTGTAGCACCTGGCATCTTCCAAAGTCTGATGGAAAGATTGCTTCAAGGCATATAAGGGGTCGTGCCCTACTTCGATGATGTCTTAACAGCTGCCCCCACTAGAAGCTTACTAGAAAAATGACTCAGAATGGTCCTCCAGAAATTTAAAGACGCTGGCCTGAAGGTCAAAAAAGACAAGTGCCAACTATGTACTGAGAGGGTTGAATTCCTTGGATACCTTCTTGACAAAAAGGGAAATCAGCCTACGGAGAAAAAACTGACTGCAATAAAAAACGCCCCTTGATTGGTCTTTTCTGGCTGATCTGATTGGCTGACAGCGGGTCGCCGCTGATTGGACGCTCCCAGCGCGGCAAACTCAAATCATTGGGTGTTGCGACAGCAGCCAACTCTATAAAAGGAGCTGCTGCTGCCCTCGTATTTCGCTCTGTTCTGAAGTCACTAATAAAGAGTTGGAGTCACTATTCGATGCCTTGTCTCCGTTCTTTGCGCCCACTCTCCAGATCTAACACCCTCAAGTACTGGAATATTGCAATCATGTCACACACACACACACACACACACACCTTTCTTTTCTCTAGACTAGCCAAACTCAAACCTGCAACCATTTTTCATATGTTTTTGTCTCTAGGCCTTTAATCATCCTAGTTGCTCTTCTCTGCACTTTTTCCAAACTCTCAACATCTTTTTTGTAATGTTGTGACCAAAACTGGATGCAGTATTCCAGGTGTGGCCTTACTAAAGTTTTATAAAGCAGTATTAATACTTCATGTGATTTTGGTTCTATGTCTCTGTTTATACAATCAAGGATTGTAGTAGCTTTTTTGATTGCTGCCTCACACTGCTAGCTCATTTATAGGAATGATGAAACTATTACCATTCCTATAAACATTTAGAATTTTAGAAAATTTGTAAATGTTTGTAGCAGAGGTCTCCAAACTTGGCAATTTTAAAACTTGTGGACTTCAACTCCCAGAACTCCCTGTCGATGGTCTCCTGAATTATGGGAATTGAAGTCCACAAGTCAAAGTTGCCAAGTTTGAGGCCCCTGGTTTATAGGAATGGTGCTAATTTCAGGATATTATAAGATACTGACAAAAATTATGTAGTTCATCCTGGAATTTCTGATAGACATGATAAGTTACAATAAGTTTTTAAAAAGTATACATAAATATATCTTGATATTAAAATAATGTGCACAAAATTTGTGAGAAGTAAGAGTTTCTCAATAACCCACTGTGTACCCTAGGTGTCAAATCTAAACACAATCAAGTTATAAACTATTACAGAAAAGAAACAGCCAGCTAATTAAACTAGAATTCAACAAGGGTTGTTTTGTTTGAAGGAGATCCAGAATGAAGTGAAATGCAGGCAATGTTCTTTCAGAATTGCCACAACTAACCCAGCTAAAGTTGAACAGATTAGTCAGCTTCTTTCAGGGATGGGATTCTACTAGTTTGCACCTATTTGCTAGAACCGGTTGTCAACGTTCGAAGCAGTTCAGAGAACCTATTGTTAGAAGAAATTACTGGCCTAATCCTATAAGGAAAGCAGGAAGGAAATATTCTGGTGTTGCTTACAGAAACTGCCTCTCTGTTAACCCTTCTTACATTCTTGGCAGGACTAGACTTCCTGTCTCAGGAACCTCTCTGGGGTTTTTTTTTCTCCTTTGCTGGTACTTAGCTTGTGGGGAGTGACCATTCAAAGTTACAATGGCACTGGAAAAAGTGACATGACTATTTTTCACACTTAGGACTGTTGCAGCACAGTCACAAGAGGCCAGGTGAGGAGATGCGTGCCTCAATGTGAGTGATATTGAGTTGGCCACACCCAGCCAATAACATGACCACCAAGCCACGCCCTCCACCTAAGCCACATCCACAGAACCGGTTGTTAAAAATTTGAATCCCACCCCTAGCTTCTTTACAAGACAGAAATCATTCTAGGACCTTGTATGCCTTTTGGGAGCTTTTTTCAAACTGAGAGACATGAATCAGGATTCCATTTTTTGATAGAAAGCTAATGGTGTCTCCCATATGAAATATCTCCAGTGAAACGTTATCATCATTTAAAACTCTTTTGTCAACTTTGTTTAATGTGCTATGTGATGAAATAGCTTTGGAAATAAAATTCCATATTTTCACTTCAAAGACATGAAGATTGGTGAGAAATAAAAGGTCTCAAGCTTAGGTTGTGAAGCAAAAAGATGGACAAGCAGAAACATCAAAGGAAATATATACAGTCAATTAATTTTGTGATGGATAAAATCCTATATCAACAGGCTTTTCAATCCATTTAAGAAGATTTTTCAATATTTTTGCATTGCTTCCCTTGTACTTCTCTGGTCATTATGAACCAAACAGATTTTGCAGAAATTTGAGAAAGCATGACTAGCTTTTATTTTCTAAAATCAAAATGAGACTTTCCTTCAGAGTTCTGTGAAAGAGCTTGTGATCTCTGCAGCAATAAAATAACTTTGGGTTTTTTGGGTAGGTAGAATAACAATTTTACAATAATGAGGTATATCCATTGTTGACAAGGGGTTAGAGATGGTGCAAACCATTGGAAAGTGGGATGAGAAGGAAAATGGAGAAAGGGAATGTATTTTTCCTTACACATAAAATGATAACGGTAAAGAGTCCAAAAATACATCTGTTGTAGTCTGACATTCTATCCACTCCATTTCTTAAAGGCAAATGATATATTTATACTTATTGGTTAAACATTTCTTTTTGGCAGTTGGTAATTATGTATCTCCCTGTATCTTTCTGCTTGCAACCTTGCAAGTTAAACAAATCTAATTATAAAAATGCAGAACATTACATGTATCAATAAAGGCAATTAAAATGCTAGGAATGTAATTAAGAAGAAAATTATAATTTTGAGAAGAAAAATGAATATGCTCAAGGGCATTTATACTTGGAAACAAGAGCAAAAATAATTGCAACAGACCAGGAATGCTGTAAACAATATTTATGTACAAAAGAAGATGGAAAATAGATTTGCAATTTCAAAGCTAAAATCAGTATCATGCCAGGATCATGAAGGGCTCCTTGACTTTTCATTCAATAGATTCCTAGCTATAAGAATATTGTTGGCTTTGGCTTTGGGTCTTGACTTTTCAGTCCAGGTAGTCCTCAATTTATGACACCTGTAGAACCCAAAATGTCCATTTATTTACAAGACAGTTGTAAAGTGAGTTGCAGTCCATTTCATGGCCTTTTTTTGCCATGGCTGTTAAGCAAATTGCTGCAGTTGTTAACTGAATCATGCAGTTCTTAAGTGAATCTGAAGTCCTCTATTTCCTTTGCTGGTTGAAAGCCAGCTGGGAAGGTTACAAATGGTGATCACATGATCCTGGGACCCTGCAGTTATCATAGATGCATGCCAGTGTTAAATGTAGCAATAGTAGACTTATATACTTCTCCATAATGCTTTACAGCCCTCTCAAATTGGTTTACAGAATCAGCCTATTTCCCCCAACAATCTGGGTCCTCATTTTACCGACCTCGAAAGGATTGAAGGCTAAATCAACCCTGAGCCCGTCAGGATTAAACTCTTGGCAGTGAGCAATGAATTAACCTGCCATACTGCATTCTAACCATTGTGCCACCACAGCTTTTACATGACCATAAGGATGCTGCAACAGTTGTCAATGTGAAAGCCAGTTATAAGTCATTTTTTTGTCGTTATAACTTTCAACAGTCACTAAATAAATGGTTGTAAATTGAGGGCTACTTTTTCTTTTATTCTTTCAGATTGTGTTCTCACAGTCAGTTTGCTGTTGTGTTCTGAAGTTGGACTGGATTTGCAACCACACCATTAACTCAATGCTTCTATTACATTAATAATATGCTGCCTTTCATGGGATTAGGACACTGGCCTTATATTTAAAGTTTTAATAATTTTTAATTGGTGCTACCCTCAAACAAATCATCTACCAATTAATAATATGATTGATTGATTGATTGATCT
This sequence comes from Emydocephalus ijimae, assembly GCA_004319985.1. Lineage (NCBI taxonomy): Eukaryota > Metazoa > Chordata > Lepidosauria > Squamata > Elapidae > Emydocephalus > Emydocephalus ijimae. The sequence continues at coordinate 14,996 of BHEV01009642.1, read as the reverse complement.
TTTTTAAAATGCCTGAAACACAATGATTCGGGTTACTATTAAAACACATAACAATAATATAAAAGAACAACAAAAATGTGCATCCAAAAAAGAAACTATACCAAAGGAGAACAAAATCCCACAAGGTCTCACCACCACTTTATACAATAATTTAGAGGAGAATATCCAGGTTTTCAGTGCTTCCTGGAATATAATCAGGATAGGAGCTCTGGTGAGTTGCCATTCAAGAGATCAGGCACCTTGACAGAGTTTATTAGTTCAAAATTAGTCTATCTTAGTTGTACACATATTTATCAATATTATTATGCAGAATATTGACTGTAACATCTTAAAATAATTGCCTGATTTCTGAAGGCATCAGAGCCATATTCATAATTTATATGCAAGACCTGTAGCACTGAATGGTTGGTGCAAAGTTTGGAGATCAGACTGTTCATGTATTTGTATTCTAGTGTTGCTCATTACTGGTCAATTTGGCTGAAGCTAATGAGAGTTGTAGTTCAGCAATATCTCGTAAGTCACCAGGATCCCTGCCTATAGGCTAGCTGTCAGTGGTCCAAGTAATGCACCCATAGAAAACAAACTCCAAACAAACCCCCAAGTCACTGGTCATGCTTGTCCAATCTAGGTACTGGCCGGTTGCTGGGTTACTTGCTCACCTCCAGCCACCTGTGAGAATGTCCTCAGTTTCCACAGGAAAACCTTTTTGTTTTGGCTAACTATTTCCCCCATCCCACTGCTGTGTGGCAACTTTGAAGCCTCTAAGATGGCTTCAGCCAAGTTCAGAGTTGACTCTAGCATCTTCTTAGAGAAAAAATCCTCACTCCCATAAGCCCCTCTTTTTTAGATGTTGGTATGATATTTTAAGTGACAGATAGTCGAGAAATGTTCCACTTGATGCAGCATTTATGGAGAACTTGGAAAAGATTTTCAGATTTCAGTAGTATCTCTACGTACTAAGATCAGAATTGTGCAAGCATGATATTTTCTTTTAACATGCTCTGGAAACAAAGCTAAGAAAACAAACCAATGGATCATCAAACAACTCAATGAAGAGTTTGCACTCAAGGTAGAAATGACTAAGCTCAAATTATCTTATGTCGGATATATTGTGCATAAATCTAGCTCACTGGGAAGGCTCTAATGCTGAGAAAGCTAGAAAGAAAGAGGAGAAGAGGACCACCAATAGCAAAGTTGGAGTCAGGTATATTGGCAAAGATCACTGGAAGATGTGAAAGACTGGATTAGGAACAGATGGTTTGGAGAAAATCTATGTAAAATCTATGTAATTATTAAGAGTTCACAATGATATAATGGCACATAATCAATCACCTGATCTTTTCTCTGAACTTTATCAAGCTTTTCAATTCCTTTTTTTAAGAGCAGAGCCAAGCGCTATCTAACCAACACGCTCCTCCATTTTCCTACACTGTAACAAGAAGTTACACATGTTCATTTGAACATCAATCAGTTGGATTCAGCCAAGTGTCCAAGCCTGTAATAATCACTTTAAACCATGCATCTTTTGAAGACTGCTTGCCTCCAAGATATTACAAGACACTTTATCAAAAAACTTATTGAAATCAAGATACATTATTTTCAGGGCATACCTTGGTGTGCCAAACTATCATTATAAAATATATACAGATATACATACCCTCCTCATACATACACATATACTGACATAACCTGTTCTTTGCCAACCATACTGGTTCTTAATAATGACAACATTCTCTTCTAAATTATCAGATGTATGCTGCCTGACAATCTGTTCAGGCATCTTGCCCAGTATAAACACCATCTACCTCAACTGGCAGAAATGTCATCAGCTCATAATAGTCATTCTATTATGACATAATTGTCCATATTGTTGCAGTTCTGGCTACAAAAGTGCATGATTCCCTAATATATTCAATTCGGCATCAATGTAATACAATGTGATATTATAACTTCAATACAATTACAGAATATAGCAATGATATTTTAAAATGGTGTATAGAGAAAGTACTTCAAAATGTTGCATATATCCAGTTGCTTCTTTGAAACACTTTTCAAACATTTGTCAAGATTCAAGTTTAGCAACCCAAGAAATGTAGTTAACAAATACCAGAATGTTACTTGACTGGAAAATACTGTGTAAAAAAGGTTGTTCCTCTTTTCCTTTTCTTTCTCTTTTACTATATATATATGTGTGTGTGTGTATGTGTGTGTGTGCGTGCGTGTGTGTGTGTGTTTTCTTAAGTTTTTGGGGGTATCTATATGTATGGTATTCAGCTTTGTTAGGGTATTTTCCCACGTCATTATAGTTGTGCTTTTAAAGTTGTAGCGACATTTCGGCAGAATCTGATCTGCCATTATCAGGCTTCTGTATAGTGTTTCACTGCCAATACTGTTTTAAATTTGGTGCTAGCCTACTGCTGTGTTAGTATGGTTTTTTTTTCATCCTGATTGGTTGGGAGTCTTGGTCTTTGTTTATTGGTCTTGGAGTTTGCTGTGTTCTGCTTGATTAATGTTTCTAATATCTTCTGTCTGTTTTGTAGCTTTTTTTGTCTTGATTGGCTGGCAACATTGTGTTTCCTGTATTGGAGGCTTTTAGTGCAGCTTGGCTTCGAGTAAATGGATGGCTATCATTTATTAGGAAGCTAGGTTTCATCTGGGTGCCTGGTTGGGGTGTGTTCGAGCTGGAGGTATTGGGGGGTCTGTATGTGCCCAGGTGTTTGCTTGGCTTGTGGTGTGGAGATTTTTTTGTTTGTGAGTGCAGGCTTCCAGATAATTGACAGTCTGGTGGACTCATCTCTTCTATTCATGCTTTCAGGTCTTTTTTCAATCTCTATGGCTTTTCTGATAATTCTGTAGCTGGGGTTTTCTATAGTGGCTAGGGTTTTGGTGCCAAACAAAACTAAATACCATACATACATACATACATACATACATACATACATACATAGCTGGTTTGTAAAATTTAAAGCAAAAGTAATAATGATTAAATCATTCATTGCCTTCATGCTTGAGTTTAACCTGTCAGTGTTGACAGCTTGCTGGTAGAATACATACTTTGCATGCAGGAAGTCTAGAGCAGTTCCTAATATCTATAATTAAATAATCTTCTTCTACCTGATGAGAAATGTGTGCCTTAAGCTTTGAGGAACTTTTGCCAACTTTTGTAGATGATATTAGGCCAGCCAATACAATGATACAACACAGTAGCACACATGATCATTTCCGTGTCTTTTCAAATGGGGGGAGTTGCTGCTGTGTGCATTTGAGATCAACTCCTATGCATGAAACCAAATGAGATGTACTTTTTAAGGCTTATAATCAAGTTCATTTGGGACCAGGTATAAATGACAGTGCCAATTACATCAACTAAATGTTTGGAGAAATTTTCCTTCAGCAGAAATCAAGGAGAAACGAAAGCCATGTCAGCGTTTTTGAATTTGGTCCATCTGAATGTTACTGTGTCTTGTTTTCTTATTCCTTTTTTTTTTTCTTACAACCAAAAATAATACAACACTTGGTTCATTAATCCAAATCATTTGCAACAACTGCACTCGGTAAAACTGAAGACTGGAATAAAAACAGCAAACTTCATCGGTTTCTTATTCAACCAAATCTTATGTTCAGTACTACATGGCTAATTTTACTACAGAGGGGGCAGAGGAAGAACAAATGAGCAGTTTTCTAGACTATATCCCCCAACACACACCTAAGGAAGAAACTAAAGATGATCTGGAAATGCAGCTAGCAAGTAAGATCATTTTCAGCGCAGTAGAAATTGATGTTCTGCCCCATTGAACAGAATTGTGTTTGATTCAGTTCGCTGTAAAACAGAAAAATAACTGTTTACCTTCGCAATGAACAAATCATGGCTTTCTATGCAATAAAGAGTTTTGCAATTTAAGTGAGACAAAATCCTATTTTGCATTGCATATTTTTGCTAGTGTTTCTAACTACTCTTATACAAGCATCACTAATCTTATTTAGCCCTGTTCACAAGATTTGTGGTTCAAATCCAATTATATTTTATAGTATGGCAGACTTTTCTGCACTACAGACTAGGCAGAACTCTCTCATTCTGTCTATATTTCCTCATTTCCATGAGGACATAACACTGTGACTCTGCTTATATTTATGGCCAGTGCTCTTTACCTAAAGATTGATGGAGAAATCAATTTAATTATTATAATCTGCTATTTCATTTGAAGCCTATGATCATGAACATTAATATTGTAATTATCAACAACTCTAAAATTTGTCTTAAAGTTAGACAAATGTTAGAATACAGGAACTCAAACTATCATTGCATTTTGGCAATGCTTAATAATATTTATTTTTGACTGGTTTTATCTTTCTTTCTTTTTCTTCAATGAGAGAATTGTATTGAGATCTACTCCTCCTTTCTTCAAACAAGCTATTTGAGGAGTGCCTATCAATATCCTTCACTACCAGAAAAATTATGCAAGGTTAATACTTGGTTAATACTTGGAAGGACAGACATCTAGGGAATCTCAAGGTAATGGTTTAAATCGGGGATCTCCAACCTTGGCAACTTTAAGACTTGTGGACTTCAACTCCCAGAGTTCCTCAGCCAGCTTGCTGAGGAAGTCCACAAGTCTTAAAGTTGCCAAGGTTGGAGACCCCTGGTTTAAATTGAGGAAGAAGGCATTGGTGATCCATTTCTGTTTTGTTGTCAATAAATCTGCATAGCCATATCTATGAAATAATCAGGAGCTGGACTTGATTCAAAGAGGGCTTTAGCTTTTTTTAACCATAGTAAACAAATACTAAGCTATAGAGTTCTTAATTCTATTTTTTCTTGAATGTAGAAAGGTAAACTTTGGGATTTTATTTTTACTTTGATCACTTAGCAAGTTTTTAATTTGCAACTGAAAAAGTCAATTTTATTTTAAAGAGGCTATATTTTAATGCTTTATTAATATGGAAAGATGCTTTTACTTGGACAAAAATTATCAGTTTACTGTATTTTTCTTTGTAGATTTTTCTTCTTGCAAAATGGCTTCTGAGGTACTTGGATAATTCATATTAATAATAGAAGCCTATAAGTATGAAGCATTCCTATAAGATGTTATAAAATTCACAGAATAGGTGGAGATGTATTAGTAAAAGGTGTACTATCTTTGAGTTTTACTTTAAGTCATTTGATGTTCCATAAATAAATCTAAAGCAAAACTTATCAGCAGTTTCACAGGTAATTGGAAAGCTTGAAATGTGTAAATCAGTTTATTTAAATTCAACCTCTGAAGCACAAAGCACTTTTTCCTTTTAACAGTTTATTGATGAAGAGGCATTTTTATGTATTGTAGTTCAACAACCTCCAGATGGAACAAAATCTTTATTTGAAATTTTAGCATTCGGGAAACATTTTAAAAATGATGAAATTGCTAAGTTGCAGAAGGATATAATTATTTTAAATTAGTGCCTTCTCAAATAATCTTTTCAGTGATGTTATTTGTTAATGTTAAAACAGGTTTTTTTTCCCCACAAATGCATATTAGTAGGTTATTTTACAGTTAAATAGTAACATACTAAGACTAGTAGTTGGTCAGTTGTACACGAGTTTAAGAGTTCCAGGAACACTTTGATATTATTTCACAGTAATTAATCTGATAGCTATTATGTGTCAAACATGACACACTGATGGAATAGTTCAGGAACGCTTTATACAATACCATTTCTGAAGTTTAGTGAATGCTGACTTGATCAATGTCTAAAAATTGCTTTTAGAGCCTGCATTTAGAAACATCAACTGATATCATGATAAATCTAGCAAGAACATCTGTGTTTAATTCTCCAATGATATCTGTTGTTACTTGTGAAGCATGATATGATAAAAAGAGTTAGCATTATCTCACATACATCTAATGAGCACCATTCTTTCATAAATATCTGTTAGCCATATAGAGATAAAGGCTGGTCATTTTGTATTATACATTTTTTTGCAGTACAGTTTCTGTAAAGATCTGTCAACAATTTTGGAAATTGAGTTTTAAACACTGAAACCCTGGTTTCTGAGAACTAAGCTTTAAGACAAGATAGAAAGAATTATTGTGGAATTATCTTTGATAGAAAAGTTAAGCAAGTAAATATTTTAAACCACATAGAAATGCAAAATTAAAATATTTTTGTGGAGGGAATCTAATAATCAAAAGGAAAGATTTATATAACATTTTCAGTATGAAATAAAAGGCTTACTTTTTACCCCCTTTAATTTTTTTAAAAAAATTTCATTATGAAATGTATTTGCCACCCACCCAATGATTTTGGGACTGAAGTCCTACCTTGGGAGGATAGGCATACTGTAGATTGATAAAAATAAGTGAATCTTCTCATTGGTGGGATTCAAATTTTTTTACTACCGGTTCCATGAGTGTGGTTTGATGGCTGTGGCAGGGGAAGGATACTGCAAAATTTCCATTCCCTCCCCACTCCAGGGGGAAGGTTAGCGCAAAATCCCATTCCTTCCCCACTCCATTAACCTGCTTTCCAGATCCATTCTTCTGTGCAGGGCAACAAAAGAAGACCCAGCCAATCATCTGGGACTCAGGGGGCAGAGAATAGATGGGGGTAGGGCCAGTCAGAGGTGGTATTTGCTGGTTCTCTGAAACTACTCCAAATTTCTGCTACTGGTTCTCTAGAACTGGTCAGAAATTGCTGAATACCACCTCTGAATCTTCCCCTCCACCTGGGTTTAGATGACGATGAAAGGCAGATATGTATATCCATTTCAGAAAGCTGATTAATTGAAGTATGAAAATTAGAGATTATTGTTATGCAATATCAGTATTCTGAAAAAGGTAGAATTATGGTAAAGATTTTCTGTTGAATAAGGGAAACTTAAAATGCATAGAATTGAAAACCTTTTCCAGAAAGACTGCAAAAGCTGCTGCACTTATTTTTATTTCTACTAGAATCAAGCAGACCTGTGAAGAGGAAAATATGTTAGACTGTGTCTTTGACTAGAAATGTTGGACAATTTTGTTTGATCTACACTTATAAGCAGCTTAACTCACTATTTCCAAGCTATTATGCCCACAAGAACAATATTCCCTCAGGAATATTTTGATTCTGAGAGACAGTTCAATCTTTGCATGATCTAATCTCAGTTGGTCACAAGGAGCAGAGGTTTATTCTTCCAAGCTTTTGGAATGTGTCACATTCTGAAGAGAGAGACATTCTCTGAGGAGGGGCTGGAGTCCATTCCCAGAGAACTCTTCTCTCTTCAGAGTGTGACATATTATATTTGGATTCATTCATGAATTTATTCTTTGTATTAAAAAAAAAAGTCAGTATAAAATGAGCAGAAAAGTTACATGTATTATGAAAAGTTGTGTACAAGGTCTGAAATTTTTCTTCTTTTTTATGTGTATATTCATACAGAATCCCTAGTCATATGGCTAAATAAATGCAGTGGGGATACACTTCAGTAGATATATTTGAACTTGGCACACATACTCAGCCTATGCTTGATCTGTCCTGGGAAGAAGCCCTCAACAGAAGCTCCAGTATGTCACCTTGGCAAAGCTCAGCATCTTCTGAGCAGAATTAGGAATTTTGACTTGCCATTATGGGCTAATAGAGCTTTGTTGAATCTGATCTCTGATATGAGTTTTTTTGTCTTGCATTTTGTAGTAGTTTGGCAAATTTGGTCCTTCTTGGAAGGACTCCACCACTTCTTGGAAGAACTCCACCACAGTCCTGCAAAGGCAAGGCATGTAATGAAGAAAAAGGTAGACTTTCTTAACCTTAGGTCTTTCACTTGCAGCATGACTGAAAGCTAGAGGAAATTGGAGAATGCTGTTTTTATGTAATCAGGTGGAACAGGAGCCTTGTGGATAAAATGTTACCCTTAATGCTATACCTAAACTACAAGTGAATGGGAATTTTTTTACCATTCCTCTACTTCCCTTTATGACAGTCAATATTTCCCCATAGAGGCTGCAATGTAGCATTGTATATTAGGCATATTTTAGTAACATGTTCTGCATCATCTTAATTGTAGTGTTCTGGATGCTTTATTACATGGGTACTCCCATTATGTACCAAGGGTTGATATTCCTATGTTTCTATTGATTTATATTTGAGATAAGATGTCACTGTGGTAGATTGTCCCCAGTTATATCTGGGAGCCAGAGCAATAAAATCTTTTTAAATTTTATTTTTGCAGCATTTCACTGACAAAGAGAGATGCTGCTAGCTTTCATAGCTGTCACCTAACTTTCTTTTCTCTTCAGAATGCTTTCCAACAGCGCCTTCTGCTTGATTCATTTCATTTTTGAAAACAGAATTAAAGATACATCATATAAGTGTCAATCCAGGCAGGAATGATTGCCATGAAAAAGCTGCATCATAGTGAACATTACTCTAAAAGAATGTTGGATATTACATAATCTAACTGGGGAAACAATATAAAGGAAGAAAGATCTTTTTACATTGATTTATTTAACAAACCAAACTTTGAAAATTAGTTGTGCAAGTTAGGATTTCATGTGTGAAATTGCTTTATGAGTTTTCATTGTTTTTATGATCTTCAAAGTCACATTTGTAATTTGTTTTTCTTAGAAATTTGTATTTGCTTTTTAACCAAAGTATTTATGCTGCAAATAACATGCATCAATTTTGGGTGTAGAATTACAATAAAAATAAACTTTAGCATGTTTGCTAACTTCTTGAAATACTCTAAACAGCCAAATAACTTCCTCAGGTTAGCAAGAAAAGCCATGCACTTAAATGTGAATATATTTGAGGTCAAGAAGTGAAGTACAATCAGAGAAGGTAAATCTAGCTTTAAATAAATTACGATTATCAGCTATTGAGGTGCTATCAAGTCATTCTAACATGCAAGATCTTCTCTAAGGGTCAGGGACATTGATGTCAAAGAGCTTTGTATCAAGCTTTGAATGCCGCATGTTGTTACTGCTTTCTATGTGCCAGATCAATTTAATCTCACCTTTGCATATAAATCTCTCTTTAGGTTTTTCAGAGTGGTGTTCAAATGAATGAAGGCTTTTCAAGAAGCAATTTTAAAGGAGCAAAAACTTTCTCTTTTATTCTGTAATTTTTTTTTAAATTTCTGTTAGTAAGTTCAATTCCATATCTATAGATTTTGGTCTGTGAGCAGAAATGATTCTTCAAAATAACTGTTTTATACCTCTCTAAAAGGTTGCCTATTTTGCAACATGAGTATCCCAGTAACATAATACTGTGGCAGAAATTGTTATTAATTGTGGCCTTAATTTAATGAGACAGAAAGACATCCTCCAGCCAAGAAAGTAAACATTTGCAAACAGTATTTCTAAACAAAAGAGGTTATACTATACAGAGGCCACAATGACAAAAACTAACATCCTTCTTTGGACTTTGTTTTGAATTCCTACTTTTGAGTAATATATAAGGTATGATGCCTTTTTTTCTAAAGTGAGCCACCAGAAACATAATTTTACAAGTCAGTGTCAAGATTCAAGTAACATTTACAGCAAAGTGAAAGAAACCGACTTAGTTAAAATACAATTTGGAATCCAAAACAGTAGAAAAACTCTTAAAGAGATTTAGAGAAACATATAATTGCCAGAAAAAATTAACAGCTGGAAGACTGCACAAGAAAGCCACAGGAAACAAGATTTTCAGCATTGTCTGATTGTCTTTTCATGCCAAGGCAGCTGAGAAATTTACCCAAACTCTGCCATAGTTATTTGCTCTCAGGGAAGAATGATCTGCATTGGAGAATTAATTTACAGTTGAATTTGCACCCAGCACACTCCCAGTCTGTTTCTTTAGTCGGGTCAGAGCAAATGGTCACACAATTTACCGAGTGAAAATAGAGGTTGTGGTTGATCCTGTATTGCTGGTAAAATTAAGCAGTTTGCCATAAAATCACAGGTTTTCTGGGGGATCTTGTTTCTTCTTTGTTAAAATAAGCAGTGTTATTTGTGTTTATTTTTCTAGTTAAGTCCAAAATCTGATTCTATCTATGACAGTTCCAGTGTCCTGGGGTCATGTGAACGCCTTGTGTGACCTTACGACAAGCAAAGTCAATGGGGAAGTCAAATTGACTTAACAGCTGTGTGCACTGATTCACTTAACAATTGAGACAAGAAAGATTATAAGATGTGGCTCACCTAACAAATGTGTTGCTTAGCAACATACATTTTTTCTTCAATTGTAAGTGGAGAACTACCTCTATTGGGTTGATCAGTGCTACAATTCAGCAAAAAACTGTTTCTTTAATCCAATTCTGAACATGTCTAATTTTAACAAAGCATTTATTTGCTAATAGAATGTTAATACTTTGTGCAATCCAAGCAAAGACTTTTTTTCTTTTAGGCCACTTGATCTCATTTTCTCTCATTCTTTTGCATGGATTTTAGCACTATAAAGTCTGGATTCCCCTTTAATAAGACCTTTCCTACTGCAGTAATGACAAAGGCTATGTTTCTAACTATTATTTACTTTAGAGAATTTTCTTCAATTGCTTCATTCAAATTGTTGACATACCAACAGATTGGAAACTACATTCTTAAAGGAAATTTCGCAAGGAGGTTTGATTCACTATGTTAAGTTCGGTGCGTGACACAAGAAGCAGAGACGAGTCGATGAACAGTGAACTTCAACTCTTTATTTAACATGGTGCAACAGCTCTGTAAACAGCCTCAACAGCCCCCTTTATATAGGCAAACTCTTGGGTATTTAGCCAATGAAAACACAGGAACGCTAACTCTTTTAACCAATGAGAAGGGCTCGTTAATAGCCAATCAGATTCTCCTGAATGGATCAATCCGATATCGCTATTATCGGCCAATCAGAAGTGCAGGGCCAGAACCCTGCACTTTGCTTCAAGGTTTCAACAAGCTTCACTCAACACTTTTATTAATTCACAACACCCCTTCCCCCCCGGGTTCTGTTTAAGGGGTGCGGTAACGTAGTCTTTGAGGTAGGCAGGTTGTTTTGATTGTCAATTTGATTTACGCTGTCCTCCCGGTATTTGTCTAGAGTTTTGTTGGGGTAGGATGTTATCTGGTGAATAGGGTGCCTCTGGTTCTGTATCTAAACCTCCGTTCCCATTAATGTCCTCGATATCTCTTTGAGGCGAGTTAACCTCTGTCCCCGATCCTTCTTCACATGTTGAGTCTGAGTGGTCGTTTGTTCCACTTGTGCCTTCCGCCGTTCCAAACTCAGCCTCCTTGACGTCTCCTCCCCCCTCAGTTTGGAAATCACCGGAATCGCAGACCCCAGACTGCAGCCTTGAACGCAGCTGATCAATATGGCGCTTCCATATTCTATCGTCGCGACATTTCACTCGGTACGATCTGGGTCCGGTTACTTGGATTACAGTTGCCTCGACCCACAATGGGTCGCCATAAAAGTTTCTCGCGAAAACCAAGTCGCCTACCTGGAAATTTCGGCATTTCCCGCTGGATCCGTGTGGTTTTTCAGGTTCGTACGATGGGTGTAGTCGGTCCAGGTGGGAGCGGAGTTTCCGTCCCATCAATAACTCAGCGGGAGTTTTGTTGGTGACGCTGTGTGGAGTGATGTGCTGCAAAAGGAGTATCCGGTTAATCTTGTCTTCGATGTCGCCATAGTCCATTTTATGTAAAGTTCTTTGAACGAATTGTACCATGCTCTCGGCCCTTCCATTAGCCGCAGGATGTGCCTTTGAAGTTAGCGCATGGCGAATACCGCGGTCCGCCAGGTACTGTTCAAAAGGAAGCGTGGTAAACTGGGGCCCGTTGTCGGATACCAGAACGTCCGGTAATCTGTGTGTTGCAAATAATCTGTCCAATTTCCTGATGACCGATTCAGTTGTTGTATTTTTTATCTCATGGATTTCGAGCCAGTTCAAGTAGGCATCCACTGTTAATAAAAATGTGTGTCCATTCGTAGGTCCCGCAAAGTCCAGATGAATATGGGACCATGGTCCCCTGGGTGTTTCCCATTCTGTTGGGGTTGCTTTCGGTGGGGCATTGCTGACTTCCTGGCATTTGGAACAAGTCTTTACCCAGACTTCAATCTGCTTGTCTATGCCCAGCCACCACGCATAGCTTCGTGCGAGTCCTTTCATGCGCACGATGCCGGGGTGGCCATCGTGTAAGGTTCTCAGTACCGCTCGCTGTAACCGCTCTGGGACAATGACTCTANTTTGGAGTGTCTCGATCTGCAGTGTTGTGACGGTCAGAGCAGGGTCGTCAACGGTTTCTGGAAGCGGTGCACGGCTTAATGCATCAGAGTGGGGAATGGCTTTTCCTGGGCAGTGTTGCAATTTATAATTATAGGCAGCCAAGAATTCTGACCAGCGAGTCATTCTGGGATATAATATATAAGGGGTTGGTTTATCTCCCGCTATTATTCCCAGTCAGGGTTTGTGGTCAGTTATTTTGGTGAAAGCTTGCCCATAAATATATTCATGAAATCGTTTAACAGCAGATACAATNGTCAGGGATTTGGTCCAATGGCCATCCACGTTCTACCCAGCTGAGGACACGTGCTAGAACGGAATCGCGTTTAATTTCAATCACGATATCACGAGCTGTCAGCGGCAGTTTTTGGAGTGTCTCGATCTGCAGTGTTGTGACGGTCGGAGCAGGGTCGTCAACGGTTTCTGGAAGTGGTGCACGGCTTAACGCGTCAGGGTGGGGAATGGCTTTCCCCGGGTGGTGTTGCAACTTATAATTATAGGCAGCTAAGAATTCTGACCAGCGAGTCATTCTGGGAGATAATATATAAGGGGTTGGTTTATCTCCCGCTATTATTCCCAGTAAAGGTTTGTGGTCAGTTATTATAGTGAAAGCTCGCCCATAAATATATTCATGAAATCGTTTAACAGCAGATACAATAGCAAGAGCTTCCTTATCGATTTGACTGTAATTGCGTTCTGCTTTTGACAGCGTTTTTGAAAAATAGGCAACAGGGGCTTCACTTCCGTTTGGTAAAACGTGGCTCAAAATGGCACCCACTCCGAAAGGTGATGCATCACAAGTAACAGTCAAAGGCAAGGTCTCATTATACTGCATCAAAATAGTGTCGGAGGTCAATAAGTTTTTTACTTGTCGAAACGCCTGTTCCTCTCGGTGCCTCCAAACCCAGGTTGGTTTTTTGTCTAATAAATGATGTAGGGGTTCGGCTACAGTTGCCTTGTGAGGCAGGAAGACGTTATAAAAATTGATAAGGCCTAGGAATGCTTGGAGATACTCCTATTTCGGGGTCTTGGGGCGTTTTTGATTGCCCTAAGTTTGCTATCGGTGGGGTGAATGCCCTGTTTTTCTGTTAAATATCCAAAAAATTCTACTCGATCAGTACATAGTTGACACTTGTTTTTCTTAACTTTGAGACCCGAGTCTTTAAATCTCTGAAGAACCAGCCCCAGACGCTCCCTTAGTATTTCTTGAGTTGGAGCAGCAATTAAAATGTCATCAAAATAGGGGACAATGCCTTTTATCCCTTGTAATAGTCTTTCCATCAAACTTTGAAAGATTCCCGGGGCCACGCTTACTCCGAATTGGAGTCATTTACATTTAAACGCACCTCGGTGCATAACGATCGTTTGGGCCTCTGCCGTTTTTCTGTCTACAGACAGTTGTTGGTATGCCTGGGCTACATCTAGTTTAGCGAAGACTTTTCCGCCCCCCAGGGAATGGAGAAGGTGTTGCACCACCGGTACCGGGTAAGCGTTTTGCTGCAGGGCGTGATTCAGGGTGGCTCGGTAGTCCTCACAAATTCTTAATGATCCATCCGGCTTGATGGGTGTCATGATTGGGGTTTCCCAGGGAGAATGGTCGGTTGGTTCTAACACCCCCTGGGCTATTAGTTTATCAAGCTCTCGTCAATCTTTGGTTTAAGGGCGAATGGGACTCGGCGAGGCTTAAGGTGGATGGGAGCTATTTCGGGGTTGAGGTTAAATGATATCAGGGTCCCCTTGTACTCACCTAGTTTGTCTGCAAAGATGTCCTGGAATTCTTGGACGAGAGCCTCTTCCCAGTTGTTGCTGCTGGTTTGGTGAATGCCGGCCACTTCAATTCCAAGTGGAGCGAACCATTGGAGGCCTAACAAGCTAGGCCGATCCCTGTCGACTACAGTCGAGGGTAGTNTTAAGGTGGATGGGAGCTATTTCGGGGTTGAGGTTAAATGATATCAGGGTCCCCTTGTACTCACCTAGTTTGTCTGCAAAGATGTCCTGGAATTCTTGGACGAGAGCCTCTTCCCAGTTNTAGGGATGCAGTATGATTTTTAAAAGAGACACGGACTTGGCTGGATCCAATGACTGGAATTCGATTTCCTTGATAATCTTTGAGTATGAGTCTTTGGAATCAGAGGTCTTGTTGCCGCACGGTAGGGATGAATTGCTTGAGGGTCTTCCAGGAAACCATCGAGAGGGACGATCCTGAATCGACTTCCATCATACAAGACTGGTTTTCGATGGCCACCTTCACCCAGGTCTTCTTGGCGTCCAGTGATGAGACATGACCAATTGTAATAGTTTGGTGTGCCTCTTCTCGCTTCGTTGAGTGGTTTAGGGGTCTGTTTCTGTAGGAGTGGTTGTTCCATTGGTGGTTCAAGGGTTCTCGCTTTGCAGGATGGCTTCCTGTAGATTGGCGATAGTTAGCCCCCTTCGGGTTTTGGCTGGGTCCTTGCTTGCTTCTACAGACCCGTCCGATGTGGCCTCTTTTCCCGCACACATGGCAGAGCGCGTCGAGGAATTTGCAGTCTGATCGGGGGTGGTTTGCCCCACAACCAGCACATTGGTACTGCAACTTCTGGCATTGGTCTCGTTCAGACCGGAGCCGGTTGACCGCTTTCTGATGACGGAGCCGGTTCATCGCTTTCTGATGATGATTCGAGGTCCTTGTGGTGGGCTGTCATTGCCAGTTCTTCTAGGTGAGGTGAAACTTCGCTGGCGAGTTGGCGAAGTGGAGCGTGGGTGTGGCGCATTCGAGCAGCCAACTTCCTGGTTGCTTCTGCTGCAGTAGCATCAGCGATGGCATCTG